>CBVK0100502501.1:0-10601 GCA_900067695.1 Picea abies | reverse complement strand
TTTAACCACAATATATATTCTTTCACTTTAACAACAATGTTCAACAATATATCATCAATGTATCATCCATGATTGCATTCGATATATATATCATAAGCATCATCACATCAAGAACATAGTACACTAGTATTTACGTGGAAACCCAAATGGGAGAAAACCATAGAACATTTTCTTATAACCTTAGAAAACTAGGGTTACCAGTTTTCTGCAACTCTGAAGCTTTCACTACTTCAAACCTTCACAACTTCAGAAAAATGTCGTTACAAACTAGCAAAAAGATCCCAATACTAGACGATAACAATCACACGATATATATTCAATTGTAATTGTGTGAGTGTACTTATGAGAGACTCCTTGAGGTGTTTATATACTTTTTCATAGTAACCTCTCCCCTTGCTTTAGGTATTTCTTATTGCAACCACTTTACCCTTTGACTAAGACTTGTAACTAACTAGGGGCTTCTTGACCACTCTTCGGGGCTTCCAACTTTACAAGGCCATATCTACCTAACCGTGAGGAACCACGTGTTGTTCCACATATCACCAAAAACAAAATGACGTGTACTAACCATATATGATAGCATTACCTACAATTTCACTATCTTTCATGTCCATATTCCTTAATCAACTTCGGTTCCCATAACCACACCTCCGGGGCTACATGTAGACTACATCAAATGTACCCAACTAATTCATCATCAATATCGATCATACAAATGTCAACCAACTTTCAAACATCTCTAGACCTCTCCAAGGGTTGACATCANNNNTCACTCTCCAAGGGTTGACATCAATCTCCAAGATCACTCTCCAAGGGTTGACATCAATGACAACCAACTATCCATTAGTCTTTACAAAAGAAATGAAATACGTTTTGGAGATGAAGTGAGCAAAGACTAAGAGTTATGGCTTAAACTCTAAGGTTCTATCACATTAGGGCCTTAGGGTTTAAGCCTTGAGGAGAAGGATTACTAGAGTGCAAGCACTTTTGGGCTCTAGCAACATTTTCTCCCTTCTTAAGTAATTCAACTAGGTCACAATCAAGAGTCTAGGGAAAAAATCCTAAAGTGCTAGCATTTTAGGCCTTAGGAGTCTAATCCTAGCTAGAATTTCTTCACAAATTTTGGACAAGATTAACCTTGTGAGAAGAGGAAGCACTTATGCTTCTCTCTTAGGGTTTCACCAAGATATATGTCTAGCATGAACAAGTAAAATTCACCATGAAACATTAATAGCATGAAATAAAGTTGCAGAAATTTACTTCACCAAGATATCACAAGAGTAAACCCTATTTGCAGAAATTCCATCCAAAAATCAGCAAAGAAACATCCACACTTGACCTCCAAGTAATAACACATGAGAGAAAAGAGCCAATAACCCCAATATAGCGAAAATTTCAGACTCAGTCTCTCACAAATGGTGAGAAGATGTGATGATAAAATGAAATTTCAAGGTGCCTTATTTATATGGAGCTACCTTGACCTCTTTGTCCACATAAAATTTTCAACAAAAAGATATAATAGGGCCGATCCATTTAATTTTCCCTTACATTATGCAAAAATAAAATTTACATGAAATAAAACCATAGAAGGGTGACATAGTCTTTCTAAGTGCAACATCAAGCATGAAGTAGGGAGATGTTGGGCCTCCAAAGGCCATGTGTCTTGCTCTCATGTGCCAAAGTGTCTTGCCATGGGAAAAATATTAACTCTGTTTGGAAGATTAAAAAGATTAAAATTTTGGGAGTAGTTTGGGTTTTTAGAGGGAAGACAAATTCATGAGGCAGTTGGGACACCAAAGGAAATTCTACACTCAATCAAGACTAGAAATAAAATATTGTTGGTGATCAATTTGGAACTCTCCAAATATTATGATAGGGTAAGTTGGATTTACTTCATATTGATTCTTATTCACTTGGGTTTTTGTCATCAATTTATTTAGGTGATCAGTAGCATTACCTCTATGTTTTTTTCTATCCTAATCAATAGGGTTGCATCCCCTTTCTTCAAACCAGAAAAGGGTCTTAAACAAGGAGCTCATTTTCACTCTCTTCTTCCTACTAATAGCCGAAGAGTTGAGTAAATTAATAAAATAGGCCTTAGATAATGGAAATTTCAAAGGGATATGCATTAGTCCTACTGGTAATTTCACACATCTCTTGTTTGTGGATGATATTATAATTTTTGGTGAAGGTACTAGAAGGATAGTTGAGAAGTCCAAAAGTATTGTGGACCTATTTTGTAAATCTACTGGTATGATAATAAACCTTGACAAATCCAGTATTTCCATGTGGGGCATATATGAGCAAGAACATGGATATTTCTCCCATTTATTTCCCTACCAAGTGATATATTTAAATTAGAGCTTAACGCATTTGGGCTTCCATCTAAAACCTTAGTTGTACAAAAAAGGTGAATGACGATGGTTGATTTCCAAAGTAGAAAAAAAGATAAACAATCAATGTTATGTACCTACATAGATCTGCAAATATACTTAAGAAATAACTAAGAATAAACCAAACCATTCACTAATAATGAACACAAGAGTGTAGACAAAACCCCTTGAGGTAGGGTGACACCATATATTAATCCTTAAGGAGGGATAACACTACTAAAAAAATCCTTGCTTGTTACAAAGACAATATGCTTCACTATGCTCCAATACATTGCTTACACTTATTTATATAGAATTATGTATCTTCTAGGAACATTATAGAGAACAAATATTCTAGAAATCCTATTTATTATATCTAACTACCATATTGTGCCTTATTTAATAATATAATGGACCTATTCCACCTTACATTGAATGTCCTCCACTAATAATACATAACCCCATTCTCATTGGGTACCTCCCATATTATCTTCCTAGGTATACTACATTCCACAGCCCTTAAGCATGTTTCATCCTCGAAACATGAGAAGAGACCATACAACATGACCGACTAATAATTGTAGCCAACTGGTACCAAGTACAACCATCCATCCATCCATCCTAATGGAAGATGAACACGATGTCCAACTGTTGCCTTTCTACCCTGATCTTGCTCCACATCGTGCCGATGTTGCCATTGGATTCGTTCTCTATCTTGATGTCTTCCTGGAGTGATGGTAGGCCTCCATGAACCTCTTGATTGGTTTCCTTTGTTGGTTCCCTGCTGGTGCATAAGTGTGTTGATGTTCACACCCTTATCTTGATGGTTGTTGTTTCCCATGACTGTTGTAGGAATCATTTTTTTTTCCTTCAAATCAGCAACACATTGTTCCTTTGATTCAATCACATCCTTAAATTATTTATTGTGTCCTTCCCATGGCTTTGCTTCATCTCCTTATGTATACTCTACCTCTTATTCAACATCAGAATCTGCAGTAACTTCTTTGATTTCCCCATAGGCCCTTCTTTCTTACTAAGAGACACATCCTACAATGTAATTTTCTTTTTCTTGTACCAAATCTTTAGAAACTTATTTTGCACATTAATATTAATTGTACCAACTAAGTCCATACAAGGATATCGCAAAACAATATCCACATCATCCATATCTATAGAATGAAAATCATAATGCAACACACATTTATCTATGGTGATCATCAAATAATTAAAAATTTGAATATGGTCACCCTCAAATTGCGTGTTTTGAATATTCTTTGCAGGAACTTGAAATCTATTAACCAACTAAACATTGATAAAATTATGCAGGTAACTAGGGTTAATAGAAACAATGATATCTTCTTTATGAATACATCCATGAACCTGTAAGATCGAGGTTCCATATGCAAATAAACCCTTGGTTTTCTAGTTATATTTACTCTTGGCATGAGACAATTTGTCTAAAAGTATTTTTTCAAATGATTCATCTAAAATTCCCATCATCTTGTCATGGTCTAATGATTGCCACCATGTTCGAGCATCTCTCATGAAATCATGGTGTATACGAGATTTCCACATCTTTGGTTGTAATGAATTTTGGAACTCTATGGATGCTTAAATACTATGGCCTTCATATTATCTAGTAAACATCATCTTTCTTAGAGAAATCTTCAATAAAAACTAGGGTTTACAAATAACTTATTATGCAAACCATGCGATTTGTTTTCAGAAAACCATGAAAAATGTTCATAACCTTGCTTCCCGGACTCCATTTAGGCTGATGTTTTTTTGAAATTGGGTATTTTTCCAAGGGGAATTCAAATATACAATTATTTTCTACAAATTTGAATAAAAAAGTTTTAGAATTGAGTCTAAAGTGTGCCACCCCCTTTTCTCCTTTTAAAAAAATCTGCAAAATGAACCAAAAATTTATTCCCTTCTTTGGCCAAGGAAAGAGTTGTGATACCAATTTTTATGTACCTAAATAGATATGAAAATATACTTCAGAAATAACTAAGAATAAACCAAACCATTCACCAATAATAAACACAAGAATGTAGACAAAACCCTTGAAGTAGGGTAACACCATATATTAATCCTTAAGGAAGGATAACACTCCTCAAGCAATCCTTGCTTGTTACAAACACAATATACTTCACTATACTCCAATACATTTCTTACACTTCTTTATATAGCATTATATATCTTCTAGGAACATTCTAGAGAAGGAATCTTCTAGAAATCCTATATATTATATCTAACTATCATAGTGGGATTTATTTAATAATATAGTGGACCTAGTCCACCTTACATTGAATAACATCCACTAATAATGCATAACTTCATTCCCATTGGGTACATCCCATATTATCTCCCTAGGTATATACTACATTTTTAGCAATTATCAAGGGAACACCAAAATATTGAGAGAGCAATACCAGAAACAATACTAGAAATAATATATTTATTTCAAGAAAGCAATGTTCACTTGCCTCTTTGAGGGGGAAACCTCCAGCAGAGTATAGCTCTATTACAATACTTTCTCTAGATAATCTTTCTCATACCTCCTACTCTTATTTATATTAATTCTATATTCTAAAGAAAATTCTAGAGGAAGATCTTTCTAGAAGCGAAAGCTTCTAATAAGTCTTCTTACATTAACTTGTTCACATTTATTTAATATGCCTTATTAACTAAAGTCGGCCTTTATTACATGGAAAATATATCATGCTAAATAATGATCAACGAAGAGGGGTTAGGGTCAGATCCTAACATTTCCTCCTCCTTCAAAAGAAACCTTGTCCTCAAGGCTAAAGATGTGGAAAATGTTGTAGTATGGTTGTTGGACAAACATTTTGGAGGAGAAGAACTAAGTTTTGGAGTTGTCCCATAGAGGAAAGAAGTGCACAGTGTGAAGGGCACAATGGGAAGGGTACATGTTTAAGGATGCAATTAACATGATAAAAGAAACATGATGGCGCAAAATCAGGGAAAGCAACAATTCAACATAAAAGCAGGAAAATGAATAGTTCATCATAAAATCAAGGAAAGTTGCAGAGCGACGCTAAAGAAAGAAAAACAATTATAACCCATTAGGGTTTTCTTGGGATAAGTTGTTACTAGGGTTTTTATCCCTAATTATATGTATAAATATGTCATGGGTCGAAGAAGAATAGGTTTTTGAAAGTAAGGGTTTAGGTTTATAGGTTAGTGTGCTTATGATTGAGAATCTATGATTAAGGTTGTGAAGAGAGTTTGTAGAGATAGACTTGCATTGCAGAGAGGCTAGGATAGAATGAGGATAATAATATGTTGAATCTATTGTAAGCGCATTGCACATTCATGAGGTGATTACTACATGAAGATTAATATAGAATCCAGTCGTTGTGGACGTAGCTCAAGGATTGGGTGAACCGTGTTAAAATCATGTGTCTGAATGTGTTGTATTGATGTGACTACATGGATGTTATCTTTATGCATGTTAGTATAGATTTGTTAATATCTGATTGATGCACAATAATCATGAATAGTTGAGTAGGTTAGTTATGTGGTGATTCATATTATACTATTTCTGCATGCTAAGGTTTATGGTATTGAATGGATCTTAGAGGGGTTAATATTGCATAATTGTTATGGTAAAAGGAATGAACTATTAGTTAATGGAAGTCGCACATAAGGTTGATGACTGATACAAGGATGTTAAATAAGGATAATGTGCACAAGATGAATAAGTATTAAGGGTTATGATGAGAGCCTCCCATCCCCTCATCCCCACAGAAACTTGATTCATGCAGCCCCAATAGATGCCTCGGGTGAGACTTCACTTGCATGTAGGTGATGTTGAAAGAGCCAGTATATAAAAGGGTTTTTTGGTTGAACGACTTGAACCTAGGGTCTTGTAACCGCACGCCAACAAATGGTACCATTGTCGGGACCCAGAATCTGTAATTGAGGGAATGTTTTGGAGGATGATTAAGAAATAGATCGTCGAATGGCTGGCAAGGAAGGATCAAGAATTTTCTAGAGGAGAGAATAGAAACCATCAGACGAGAGAAGAACAATGGTTGTAAAGGTATGTGTACACAAATCTACATGAAATTTTATTTGGTAAATTTCTGAATATTTTAGCTGAATGGTTGGAAAGGTTAGTGGAGAATACTGGAAGATACTGAATTGTGTCTTCGAGGAACTAGATCCCTGAGTTGGTAAGAAAATTGAATTTTCTAAGTAATACTACTTCTCGTGCAGATGATTTTTGGTTGAATATTATACTACGGGGTAATATTAAGAAATTTGCAGTAGATTGTACCCATCCATATAGTCTCGAAGAGAAGGATTTATTTAAGGGTCTGTGTGGAAGGTTTATGAAAGCATTGGGTAACGAGATGAAGATGTTTTTGTGCGAAAAGTGTGTTATTATGATGGAATCTGACCGCTAGGGGGCTTCGTGAACATAGGGGAACTAGGGGCTGACCAGGGGATGGTCTGAAGGTAGGAGGGAATGAAGAAATAAATGAATAAGGAAGGGAGAGACTGAGGATGCAAAGAAACGAAGGTGTATCAGAAGAGGAAGATGAATTTGGAGTATTGTGTAGTGGAATAAAGGTACAAGAGGTTGAAGACTTGGGCTAAGAAAGGAGAGCCACACAGTGAGTATTAGAAGAGAGAACCATGTGCACTAATATAGATCATAGAAATACTGCACATAGAAGGAGAGGAAGATGAGTCTCAGTTCAATCCTATAATAGAAGAGTCGTTAAGTCCTACTCAGGATGGATCCTGCATCGACTCCACGACCCCGTGTGTGTCATCTAGATCTAAGATAACATTTGAAGATTTTTCAAAAACACTTATAGTTAGCATAGGAAGACATAATAGTAGTATCCAGAATAGTGGAAGCAGTGCATCGATTCATAGTCAACCAACATATCCAGGGGGAGGTACTACAAAAAAACACCATGGAAGGGTTAGACAATACATTAAGAATGCCTGATTTTTAGGGAATTGGGTTCGAGGACCCATAACAACATATATTTGTATGTGAGACAATTTGGGATGCGAAGAATGTCTAGGATGAGGCCACAAATATTACGCAATTGGAAACAACATTTAGAGGCCATGCATTAGTATGGTACATGAAATTGCAAATTACTACACCAACAGGTCAAGCAAGGACACTGGCAGAAATTCGACAAGCATTATTGAAAAAGTTCAAGAAGTTGAAGTCTGATTCATAGTACATCACATAATTGAAGGAAATTAAACAAGTGCAGAATGAGTCAGTTTGGGACTATGATCAAAGATTTAAGGATTTGATGGGTATATTGACATTCTAAATTCTTGATCAACAACATAGATAATGGTTTATTGTAGGACTATTACCACACATTCACTGCATGTTGGTACAACAGAAGGTTGCATCACATCTTGAAGCTTTGGAGATTGCAATGAAGCTGGAAGCATATCCCATAGGGTATGGCGGGGGGATGGCTTAAGTCTAGACATAGTTAACTACCTTGAAAATCCAATTAGTAGAGATTACAAAAAGAAAGGAGAAGAGGGAACAAGTTTGGTGTATCACATGTAGGACTGAAGGCCACCATAAGGATGAATGCCCAGTATTTTCATAGTATTTTGTGATAGGAGCACCGAACCCATTACCCGGAGGAGGGTACTATGAAATATGCAAGAAATGGGGACATCATCCACATGATTGTCCATTGCTTCATAAATACTAGAGTACGCCCCATAATTTATTTTGTAACTTTTGCAAGTCCGTAGGCCATGACGATAAGGAATTCCATGTATTTGACCTAATGAGAGAGCACATTTTAGATATGTATAGAATTTAGGAGAAAAATACCATGACAGAAGGGGACGCTCCATAGTATAACAATCAAAGAGGATTTATTCTAGGAGTTCGAGGAGCATTTGGTAGAGGTCACGATAGAGGGGGTTTTGGAAGAGGAAGTAGAGGACCAATAATTAGCTACAATTGTAATCAACCAGGACACTTAGCTCGTGACTACCCAAATCCTTGTTCAACTTGCACGTATTGTAGAGCATTGGATCATGCGACAAAAGACTGTCCACAACTACTTGAAAAGTGGCAAGAAAGAAGGAATATGAATCAGAACATACAAAAGATATCAATACAGGATCGTGACGAAGGACCTAGAATATTCATTGTCACGCGCAGACGATCTATGACATGGGATGATAGAGGGACGCAGATGGAGCAATGGGCGAGGAAATCAACAAGACTTATGTCAACATTTGACCCATGAAAAGACAAAGATGCATATTAGCAAACAAGGAAGGATATACCATGACTATATTGGATATCATTGACATCATATGCACCTCCTATGGTTGACATGCCTTCGGTCTATGATCGTACTATCTAGGAAAGGCCACTTCAACAGGTAGTTGCTTTGAAAGAATTTCTGAAAAGTTGTTTAGAATTGATGAAATATGAAACTGCGTTGAATGCATTGCATGGAATGATTGATCATTGTGCAGAAGAAAGGGAGGTTCCTACCATGCAAAGGGTAGTGAATCAGGTACTGCACAAAAAGAGGACGAGCGAAGAATTTAGACTAAGTGTGCAGATCAGGGACTATGACATGGACAATGCCATTTTAAATTTGGTGCCTGATGTAAATGTTTTACCGAAGCAAACATGAGAAATGATGGGGAAGCCAAAGCTAATTTGGTCTCTTGTCTAGTTAAGATTGGAAAACCAACACAATATAGTACCAATTGGTTGATTGTTAGGGGTACCTGTAAATATAGATGGGGTGCATAGTATAGAAAATTTTGAAGTCATCGAGATCGTGGATTATAGTCAACCATATCCAACACTAATGGGGCTTGAATGGGCCTTGAAAATCATGTGATTATTAATTTGAAGAGAAGGGAAATGATATTCGAGGTAGGGGACTTGAAGGTTACTGCACCATTGGATTCGACAAAAGGAAATAGATACATAAAACCAACTAAAGGGAACTGAATTGATAACATGTATAACCTAAATGCACAAATGGATGACTATGTTAATCCGACTGCAAAGGGCACACTAAGTTGGAGAAGCATTAGATCATGTGCGTTAGATTTAGAGGAAGGTATGGAACACTAACAACAAAGGATGCATGAAGTATCAACTAGACGGTGTGTATGCATTACTCGATCATTGCACTGGACTAGAACCAAGTTATGTGACCCACCCAAGTATGATGGTTTGAATGACATACTTTGTAAAGGAATTTGAGTTGTATGTTAGAAAAACAGGACCATGGAGGAATAAAATAAAACAAATGCAGAAACAAAACACAAAAGATACACAATACAATAGAAACACAGATTTATGTGGTTCACCCAGTGTGGGCTACTTCCACCAGAGAAATTTCTAGGTCCTTCCTTTATTATTATCCAACATATGAAGGGATACAACCTACAACAAACCCGCTGTAACTTCCTCTTCTTTCTCTCATAGTCTCCTATCTCAGAATACAATATTCCCCATCATACATAGCCACAATACATTTCCCTCATAAAAGAGGGTTTCCTTCTAGGGAAAAAGACCCTAACATAATTTCTACCATTAGATCTACGACCATATAATGAACAGTCCAGATTTACAATGAAATTACAATATACTTTTACAAGGCAATGACCTCTGAGTCAGGAAGATAATCAGGCTCCACAACCAACAATCTCCCACTTGGAGACTGATCTCAACAACTACACCACTGTTGTATATGCTGGACTCTGAACCTTCTTGGACATGGAAAATTTCTCATCTTCATCTTTATTCTTGAAGACCAACTAAAACTGAGCAGGAACTCAGTTTCTCCCTGGTTACTCCCTTTGTTAACATGTTTGCATGATTCTGGCTAGTGTGTATCTTTTACAACTTCAAATTTCCATATTCCAAGGCGTATCGTATGAAGTGGTACCTCAATTGTATATGCTTAGTCTTCGAATGGAAGGTAGAGTTCTTTTCAAGATGAATGACACTCTCACTGTCACAATACAACCTGCTATTCTCTTGCTTCTTTCCCAATTCCTCCATAAACCTCTGTAACCAAATCATCTCTTTACTAGCCTCTGTAGCAACAACATACTCTGCCTCTGTTGTTGAAAGTGCAACAACCTTTTGTAGTTTTGAAATCCAACTTACTGTTGTTCCACCTATAGTAAACACATACCCTGTGGTACTCCTCCTGCTAT
>CBVK0100502499.1:0-10603 GCA_900067695.1 Picea abies | reverse complement strand
GAAGCATTAACCACTATTTGCATGTATTAGTTTTATTGTTGCCTTGTCTCACAAAAAGGTGCTTCTACTGTGGTTTATCTTCTTCTTGACTATCTTCTTGGCAGTAATTTGTGAAGGGAAAACCTACTTTGACCTTTGAGCCTTAATCCCTTGATCCTTTTCCTTCAATACCCCAGATTACTAGGGACATCTCCCTTGGGATCATCCACCCTAAATAGAAAGAGCCCCCCATCGAGGTGATAGTGGGTGGGGAAGCTTTTGTTATGCCAGTTTGACCTTTACTTTTAAGCTACCTGACCTAGACTACAAACTGAGCGATAACAGGTATGACTAGCCATTCATAGAGACCTTCCTTAGACTTGAAGGTTGTCTTCCATACATCTGTTGGTTTGATGGGAACCTGGTGTAGCCAGAATTCAGGTCAATATTGTTGAAGAACTTTTCCCCCTTGAGTTGGTCAAGAAGGTCATCAATCCTGGGAATGGGATAGTGGTTCATGACTATGATTTTGTTTAAGGATCTGTAATCAATATAGAGTCACCAAGTCCCTTCCTTCTTCTGCACCAGTACAATCAGGCTTCTGCAAGGGGAGGATTTGGGCTTGATGTGCCCCTTTTGAAGAAGCTCTTGGATCTACCGCTTGATTTCACCATTCTCCATCAACAAGCATCGATAGACTGGTCCATTAGGTAGAGGTGTGTCAAGGGTCAAATAAATTGGATGCTTGACTTGCCAGTGTGTCAGTACCCCTGTAGGTGAGACGAAGATGTCTTTGTATTCTTCCATGATCCTGTCCACTTTCTTCTGCTACAAATAGAGGTGTTGTGTAGAGGCCACAGATGTGGCGGCGACCTTCTGCTTACTGTGAGCATGGATCACAAAGAAGACAAACTTCTCGATCTGTGAAATGACCTTATTGCATTGCTTAGTAGAGATTAAAGAAATAGCAGTAGGCGGTGCCACCTCTGGGATCATGTACAATTGTCTACCCAAAGTAATAATAACACTACGGGGTCTAGACTCATATACATCATGACGCTTCCAAAAATATCATTTTCCTAAGATAACATCACAAAATTCAAGGGGAGAGATATCACATAGTACCTCATCTTTGAAAGGCTTGATGTCATATGACAGACGACATTGTTGGCTGACACAGAGATCTCTTCCTTGACGAAGCCAGTCGATGGTGTAGGGTTGTGGGTGCAATGTCATTGGAAGGTTCAACCACTTGATAACCTCTTCTGAAATCAATTTCTTCTGACTACCATTGTCGATAATGAAGGGAATCGAAGCCCCCTTGACCCACATTTGCAAGTGAAAGAGGCGTTCCCCTTCCTCTAGTTTTCTGGTTCGCTTAGCTAGACTTTGGTGGTAGTAACCGTGGCACTGGGTTCAACATCGATAATCTGCTTCCCTCCTTCAGGATTTGACTCAGAATCATAATCGACCTTTGACTCGGAAACCTTTAACTAGGCCACGAGGGACTTCTTGGAGCGACATTCGTTGGTGTTGTGCCAAGGAATTTTATGGTACTCGCACCATTTTCATGTGTCCTTCTTCATCTTCTCGTTGCCCTTTTTGTGTTGTGACTTGGACATATTTTCCTAAGGGCAACGATCGCAACTTATTCCCCTGTTGTGTGGGTTGGGGATGCATTTTCCCTGCTTTGTCTATGAGGGGTTTGCAGATCCAAACTCTCGTCGTTTCAACTTAAATTTATGCTCAATCTTTACAGTGTATCTATAAGTTATGCCCAATAAGGTGATGTTCGGGAACTCCATTTCTGTTTGACTGTATCTATGGAAACAACCACGGTATTTGAGCACCAAATGACACTAAGAATATTTGATACCCAATTTGGTGTAGAGGGTATGGAAAATATTGGTGAAGTATGGTACTGTCTAGTCCCTTTATTGACATAGGGTGGTCCATCTAGTGTACTGGTCCTCGTAGCTTCCAACAAGGTAGTATTGTTCTTTAATGGCGTCCCAGAAGGAATCCCATGTAGGGTCCACCCCAAAAATTGCAGATTCCTCCATGGACCGTTGCTCAAAGTAGGTATCCCACCAGTATTTAATATGGGGAATGGACTTGACAAGTGAAAAAGTGATATTTTCCCAATAGGAAAAATTATGGACCGAAAAATATCCTTCGAGTAGATTTAACCATTTATCTACAACATCTGCATCTATTAGTCCTTCAAATAATGGAATATCAAAATTTACCTGTACCTTTAACGGGGTTGCATAGCCGCCTGATGAAGATGCTTCTCCCGTGGGAAACCGTTGAAGGATATACTCGAAGTTGTCCATCATTTCGTTCCTTTGTTGTGTGAGGGTTTCCTTGAGCAACATTTTAATAGGTTCTCCTACTCCATCATATTTCTTTTCATCTCCCATGGGTTGTTGTCGGGCTTGGCGCGATCGATCTGGTAATGGTTCAATTGGTTCGAGTTCCAATTTCTTGTACCCAGACCTTGTTGGGGAAATGCACAAAGAAAAATAAATGAAGAGAAGACCACTCGGATACCATTGATCTGGATTTAGGATCAGAACGAACTGATTATAGACTGAATACAATAAACACAGAGATAGGAAGAATAACACAAATATTCAGTGAACAATATCTTCTATTAAATAATGAAATATGTTGAAACTATAAAACAACAGAACTGAAACTTACTCGAATGGTGGTATTTATCTCTGAGAAGAGATGTGGTTTCTACGCACATCTGTTTGAGAATAATGGATTACAATGAGGCACCACAGGCCCTTTTCATATTACTCATGAATGCCAAAACCCTAGACATCCAAAAACCTAACCCTAGAAGGTGAAACGCCAAAAGTCATGTGGGCCCTATGGGTAAGTTGGTGTAATTTGGTACCTCAACTTCCTAGGGTCATAAATTTTGCATATGACCTCTGTTTTAGGCGTGTGATATCCCATTGGAAAGGTATTTCATAGAACTACACATTTCGTCACCAGACTCTGACTCTATCTACAGTCTGACTATGGTGAACCAAAAAGACAATGTTTAGGGACTCAAAACATCCCAGAAAGTACAACAAGATGTGTTGACATGAAAACATACATAGGGCAGTTGGATTAGGTGAGAGGCCATTCATATCCACCTGGAGCATGTGTGAGGCTCCAGACAGCCCCAGAAGTGTAGAACTCACAATTATAAAGAAGTACAGAAAGACATGTTGAACAAAAATGAACACGACGAGCCAGTTGGAATAGGTGGGTGGCCACCAATATCCATCTGGATCAGACTCGCTATTGAGAACTGGAACAACAAGTCTATGGTTGGGAGTAATGTCCATCCTCTACAATGGGCTGCACATTTACTAATATATTTATCTTATTTGTTGTGTTTATTTATGTTAAATGTTGATATAGTTGTTGTGCATTTTACTCTGAGTTATCTTGGTTATTGTTGATTGTTGTGAGTAGAATGATGCTTTTGAATATCTATTTATGTGGTTGAATGTTGTTATATGTGTTTAGTTGTTGTTGTACACATTTTAATTAATTACATTTACATTTTTAATTTGCATGGACAATCGCATGAGTTAGAATGTCATGCCATGTGTTATTTGCACATCTAAAATTAGTATCATAAATTTTTTATTTGGTTGCTTTAGCAGTGGCATGACCTAGCTTGAGGATGGGTACATTACATAATGTGAAGGGGATATTGTGATAAGGTGATAGTGGTGCATTTTCTGTATTGTTCTCTCCCCGTGGAATCCCCCTAAGGACTGCTAGTTTGGGCCATAACAATGGTTCTTTTCCCTAAAATTTTGGATAATTGTTAGGCATGCGGAGGTTAGAGTTTTTATTAAATTGATAGTTTCAAAGCGTCCATGTGAAATTTACGTAATTGGATAAAATTTGCAAAAGACTCAACTTTTGGATAATATATATATATATATGGGTTATAGGAGGTCAAATTAGCAATTAAGGATCAATTTCGCTGAACTCAATGGAATTGTGAAGTAACCATGTTGAAATTGGGTAAATATTCCCAATTTTTTAGTGAATTATGGTAGAATTCATACTCAGAATTGTTGAGGGTATGATTAATTGGAGTGAAATGGGTGAATTCAGGGAGAAATTCCTCTCAGGAGGTTATATCTCACTAAATTCATAGATTTTCAAAGCCGACCATGGAAGAATTTAGGGAAATTTGGGAAAATCCCCAAAATTTTGAGCAATTCATGTTGAATTATGCTCAGAAGTGGTCACAGGGTCAATTAATGGCATCAATAAGGAGAGTGTAGGTTCAAATTGGTAAAGGGAATCTCAAACCAAAGGTTTCATGGTGCCTACACATAGAGGAAATTTAAATTTGTGACAAATTATTATTTTTTTGAAAAATTGGGAATTTTTCGTACGTGATGATGTGGAGGCCACGTGGGAGCCACGTTTCAAGTGACATGGACTACCACAGTGGCAGAGGGTAGGGGTTGTGTGCATGTGGCAGAGGGAAGAAGGTATAGTGTGTGGGTGGTGGGCCCATGATGGACATTGATGCCACATCCCATAGGTGGTTTACAATCCTTTGTAATCATCATACCTTGTTGTTGGGACCCATCTTTGTTTACTTTTATTTTCTCCCTATGTTTCATTTATGGGGGGTGTTGGAGTTCCAATGAATTTTTAGAGTTCCCATGCAGAGTGAGTTGTAAGCTCACATAGGATCTCTTATCTTCCCATTTGTGACAGCTATCACTGGGCCTATTTCATTGTATAAATAAACCTACATCCTTGCTCACTAAGCAAGTGGTTATGCAAGAAAATATAGTTTAGATCATTATTTATGATCTTGTTTGTAGAAGTGCTTGGTGTTTTAGTGTGATCCTGAGGAGTTCTTATCTCCTTCACCCCTCCCTTCGACAATTATTCAACACCAATTGACCTCAACTTAAATCCATTAATTGATAACAACAACATGCTTCTCTTTATTACTATTACTTTTTTAAGTGGATCTTTTAAACGTAAATAATTTATAATTTAATTTAATTTAATTTAAAACATTGGATAGTAAAAATGATTTGAAAAACACACATATCTTACCCAAATCAATTTCGCAAGTAGGGGAGAACCAAATATTGTAGGCCTATGATAACATCGTTGTAGGATAATTCAAAGACCCATATCTTGCTTAGATGACATCATATTGGAGTGGCACGTTTTGCGTCACGAAGAGCATGGAGAGACATTACCGACGAGCCCACTGACCATGACATTCAAACATGTCATCAGTATAGCGGTTGGCGAGGTTGACTTAGGATAGAATTCCCTAGCAGTCATTTTGGCACTTCCTAGCATCATATTTTGATTCCATGAGTTGTGTTGGAATCGTAATTGTGAAATTCATACAGCTAGCTTGTTTCGGGTATGAAAAATTCACTTTGATGAACACCGAAAATTGCACTAAAAGCCTTTTTTTAAAGAAACTTTGGGTCTCATTTCAGTTCATGTGTCACATGTGTTGTATAAGCTCTTAGTTTATCCATTTAAGTTGAGTGAATGTGTCATTAGCACAAAATTATATATCCACAAAATCAACCAATTGACATTTGGAGTGCTTAACACGGTTTAGGAGTCGAGAGGACCAATATTCTTCTAATATGCATTTTAGAGCCAACATATGACCTTCAGATGTTGTGGTTAATCAATATGATGCTAGAAAACACTTTCATGATCATGTTTTAGTCATAAAATCAAGAATAAAAAAGGAAACAAGTTGGTATGGTATGCACGATGAAAGTTGTTGGGAACATAGATAGATTTAATTACGGCTGCAACATGAAGTGGATCAGGCAAGATAGGAAATCAATGACCGGTTATCTAGTTAGGCGTACAAATGTTAGCCATTAAAAATGATAGTATCTTGACTTACAGGACATGTGCAGGAAGAAGGATCTAAGTTGGTGGAGAATAGGAGAGGCCTGAAGACGTAGGCATGTATTTCTCATAGGGCCAGTGTCAATGAGAGAAATAATACCATCACCAATGCGCTTATTGTCGATGAGGGGTCAACATCCTTTTGTTGGTGCATCAGTGACAGAAGAGGGAAACTTGCCAGCAAGCAGTGCATTTGTGAGGGATAGACGAACCTCACCAATACGTAGTGCATCAAGGAGAAAGGAAGGAGTGTTGTTGATATGTGATGTATTGGCGAAGATGAAAATAAGTTAGCCAGTGAAAGGTGTGTGCATGGTGAAGACAATCATGTGAACATATTCAACGTACCGACACTAATCACATGAAATTTTCCATTGGTTTTTCTATGTGCGTTGACGAAGTTTAGCAGAAGCATGTCAACATATCATCTAAGTTCATGGGAATGTGGTCAATGTATTGGTGATGAAATCACTAACACATCGAGATTGGTTGTGTCGGTGGAGGAAGGATAATTTTCATCAATGTGCTACATATTGATGAAGAAAGAGAAAATTCATCGAGATGTGTATCATAGGGTTAGAGTAATTTGAAGAGACGTGGCAAATGGAAAAGTATGGAGAGTGAGAAAAAATACTTAAGCTTTTCCATTTGCACGCGAGAGAAATCGAGGGGATTTTTAGTAGAAAAATTTGAAGGGGGGCCCAATTTCTTCTCTTAGAGAAAAGGTAAGAGAAGAAAATAGGGAATTTGTCGTGTGTGTGCAACACCTCGGTAACTTAGTTTGAGAGTCTTGTTAATTCATCATGAGCATCTTGGATACTATTCAATTCAATGAATAAAATTTTATGATTTTCTCTCAATTCTTCATTTATCAGTATTGATTTTCCTCACTACTTTCAGGATGTTCATAGAATTACTATTGTTCTTCATCTATGCTTCTAATTTTTGTATTTTTTCTTCATATTCACTAATTTTTTCTTCATGTTGCTAAGAGATAGAGACATGTTTTCTATACTCTGCCTTTAATTCTTATATCTATTTTAAATTTGTTTTTGTCCTTTTTTCCATTTCTACCAAATGTAGTTTATATTTTGTATTGAATTGCATTATAAAACCATTCTCCTTTTCCATCAGTTGATTTTCCATAGACGTGACCCTTGCGCTATAATCATCAATTGCAGTGTTCAGTTCATTGATAGTTATCAAGTTATCCCCTGAAAACGTGTGGAGGGTAGATGTTGTATCACCTGCTTCCTTTTGAGGGTTATCTTTACCTAGCTTCCACGAGACAAACATATGTGGTACTTATTGAATACTGGTGCATCTTCCTTTTCTTGGCCTCTTGGTAGGTCTCTTAGAAATTCCCTTGTCTGACAAATTATAGTATAAATCTCTCAAGTGTGCTACAAAGGTGTCATAATGTGTGGTCTACATGGAAGCATATGAAAATCTAGGTGGAATTGTAATTAGAGGCATTGTGACTGGGTTGATGGGGGTACAGAGGTATGAAAACATTTTTGTTGGGTCAGGACTTGTATTTTTTCTCTAGCATTCCTCTTCCTTTTTATTTCTTTCTTCCTCTTTTTTTCTTTCGCTTTCCTCTTTTTTTCCTGCTTCTCTAGATATTATTTCTTTCTCTTCTTTCCTCCGTATCTTCTCTTCTATCTTTCTCTTATGTTCTTCCCTTTTCCTGTTAGTTTCTTCTTCAACTTCCTTTTGTTTTTTAACCTTGCACTTTTCTTATTCTTTCTTCCTCTTTTTCTCTACCTCAAGTTTTCTAGCAACTTCTTCTACTTTCCTTAGTCCTTCGTATTTGAGCCTTTATTCTTTTTATTTTAGCCTATTTTCCTCTTCTTGTAAGGATTTCTTCCTTAATTTCTCTTCCAGATCCATGGCCTTCATTATTCTCTCCTCATCCTTTTGTTGTTGGGTCCTTTTACTGGCCTCTTCCTATTTTTGTGCATTGATCATCAATTTCTTTCTTTGTTATTGGAACATGTTTTTATTTTGTTCTTTGTTTTCTTCAAGCATTAACAGTTGTTGATAATTTGGTGTGCATTCCATTACCTATTCATAACATATAACCCCTCAAAAAATGTTCTCCTCCTCATTTGGGTCATGCAAGAAAGAAGATATCACGTTTAGGCTTTTGTAATGTCTAGTTATCAACCTTCTAGTATCATGGTTTCTTGGAGTTCTCATGCATAAAATCATCCCTTTCAAGGATTTTTCTTCTTTCTTGGCATGTAGTTGACACATCTCTTCTCATAGATAAGCTACCACTATTATAACTAGCTTGTGTGGTTTTTCATTTTATAGTATTTTGTATTTTAGAAAGTTATTAATAGAATATGAGTTTTATTGTATTATTTTGTTCCTTGCCATATCTCTTATTTCTTTGTTATATCTATGTTATGTTTTTGCCTTCATATCGTTCCCCAAAATAATCTGGATCATTTTGAGTGCAGAATATTGAAGGAAGCCATAGTGGGATTGTATGGTAGCTATTATGGAGTTGTAATTTTATGGGAAGAGAGGTTGTGATCTTGTGAATAATATTATATTCCATAACTTGTCCACGGAATCAAGTGTTTTGTTGCTATGAGAATTCTTGTTGCAATTGTAGATTCCTTGAGTTCCAGTAGAGAAATTTCATGTCTAACTTGTGTTGGATCCATATAGGGGAGTGGGAAGGCTCGAGGGACTATGAGCAATGAATGGGGATCCCATCCCTAGGTTGTGTAGGTTGTGAGGAAGAGAGATGGTGGACTAGAAATAGCTATGGGAATTAATTGTTGAGAGGGGAACATTATCCAACCTTAGGGACCATCGTCTCTTCTCGATTCATAGCCCTAGCTTGGGGGTGACTCACTATTGAGAACTAGAAAATCAAGTCTATGGTTGGGAGGAATGTCCATCCTCTACAACAAGTTGCATATTTACTAAGATATGTGTTCTTATTTGTTGTGTTTATTTATGTTAAATGTTGATATAGTTGGTGTGCATTTTACTCTGAGTTATCTTGGTTATTGTTGATTGTTGTGAGTAGAATGATGCATTTGAATATATATTTATGTGGTTGAATGTTGTTCTATGTGTTTAGTTGTTGTTGTACACATTTTAAGTAATTACATTTACATTTTGAATTTGCATGGACAATCGCATGAGCTTGAATGTCATGTTATGTGTTATTTCCGCATCTAAAATCGGTATCATAAATTTTTTATTTGGTTTTTTTAGTAGTGGTGTGACCTAGCTTGAGGATGGGTGAATTACATAATGTGAAGGGGAGACTGTGCTAGGTGATAGTGGTGCATCTTTTGTATTGTGCTATTTGCATGGCATCCCCCCAAGGACTGCTAGTTTGGGTCGTAACAATGGTTATCTTACCTAAAATTTTGGATAATTTCTAGGCATGCAAAGGTTATAGTTTTTATTAAATTGATAGTTTCAAAGCGACCATGTGAAATTTGTAGAATTGGGAAAAGTTCGCAAACGCCTCAATTTTTGGATAAAATCTATATAAAAATGGGTTATGGGAGGTCAAATTAGCAATTAAGGATCAATTCCACTGAACTCAATGGAATTGTGAAGTAACCATGTTAAAATTGGGTAAAGATTCCCAATTTTCAAGTGAATCATGGTGGAATTTGTGGAATGACCCAGTACCTTATTTTCCTGATGATTTTCAGTCATACCTTGAGGACTTTGATGACTGTTCTTCTGAGCATTTGGACTTATTTTGTGAAGATGATTGTCAATCGCCTATCTGCTCAGATTTTGATACAAGTGAGAACATTGTTTCCCTAAGGAAAGTCACTCATGGCTTTTCACTCCAGCCACCTGTTGTTACTTTACCGTGCCTGTCCATTAAAGGTGTGCTTGGGAAGTATATTTTTAATGTTGAGTTTCCTTTTAGGAAAACCATCAACTCCAAGGGTTGGTTGGGTACTGTGTGTTTCGGTCAATTTTTCAACTTTCCCTTTTTAGTTTGCCATTCGTCTGCATGATCTTTTTCGATCCCTTATTTGACTTCAGGGCGTGAGGATGTCCTAGGTAACCAGTTTGCAGGTCCTTTAAGTCAGTTTTCTANNTTCTAAACCTTGCATTTTTCATGACCCTTTCTTGAAGTGGATTGAGTACTTTCCTCAGAGATGGACTTGGCAGGATTTTATCCCTCCCACCCGCCTCCATGAGTTACATTCTGACTTTTCTGATAATATGACATACATTGTAACTCATGACATTTTTGTGCTTGACTTATCATTGTTCTGGTTTATGATGTAGAACAAAGGAAGGTATCAAGGAACGTTACTAGATTGGATTCATTGGTTGTTTGACTACACCAAGCATCCAGCCAACAGGTAAGTACAGGTAAGTATTTCACTTTATGTTCGCATCTATGATTACTATATGTTATATTTTGTGGGGTGGCAATACCACCCCACCTTTTGTTGCTAATGTTTCTTTTCAAGTGTGAGAAGGTCTGCAGGTTTATGCTAGAGATGTTGAGGTTCTCATGCGCTCTACGATGAGCACATGTCCCCAAGTTGGAGCCAGATGTTATCCCCGTTTTCTAGGGATAACTAGGAGATCATATCTCGAGGCCCACAGGTCCTAGACATGGAGTACCGAGAGCAGGATTGACCTGAGCATGGCCCTGGAGGGCCCATCCTTCTTCTTC
>CBVK0100502497.1:0-10604 GCA_900067695.1 Picea abies | reverse complement strand
ATATCAAGAAACACAGTTTTGTGGACATATCCCTAGGGAGAGGGTGAACCACATAAATCTTGTTGTTATTTGTGGTTGATTTTGTGTTATTTTCTATCTGTTATATTGTTATGCATTTTTAATGTTCATATTGAAGATAATGAGATATAACTAACTTTGCAAAGATAAACATAATACGGTTAAGAACCTCTAGGTTATATTGCATTGTTATTCTGGAATCATCTTTCACTTCCTCTAGTTGTAGACACATGTGTCGTGAAACCCCCCTATTGCTACTTCGGGTGAGACTTCATCTACTTCGGAGGTGTTACCGAAAAGTCCAGTAGTTAGTGATTGTTTGTGCACTATTTGAGTGAACCCTGGGTTTTCCCCTATGCCAACAAATGGTTTCGTTGCCAGGACCAGGATCTTCTTGAGGGAATGTCAAGGTGGTTTCCTTCGAAGACAAAGATTCAAAAGTGGATAGAAGAAAAACAAAGGGACTTCACCGAAGTTCAAAACAAGAACCCTAACATAAGTACAGAAGACTGGTTGGGGAGATACATCTTTACTGACGTGCGCAAGATTTTCTTTGTTGGAGTTCATAAGGAGTTATATAAATGGTTATCCATATTAGCAGACACCCAGTTTGAGATCAGATCTAGACCACCTGTGGTTTGGAAAATGATGTTGATTAAGAAATTCAAGAGAATCGATAATGTTGTGTCTAGAGTAGTGGATCTCTGGTTTGATATCACTATTAGAGGGTATATTACTAATGTTCAAGAACTCAGACAGCGACAGTGACCCAGAAGCTTGAAACATGCGTAGTGGGAGATCATTCAGAAAGGTTCCTCTTGTGAACCTGTTTAAGCAGAGCTACGAATCGTTGGCACAAGACAAATATTTCTACAATGGAGATGAACCAAGGTGATCAGACAAAGAATATTCAGAGTTCACAAGGGAAAAGAAAGTAGGGACTGAGGAACTTCGTCGAGAAGAACCAGAAACTTCAGGGACTACACCTACTGTCAAAGTATGTGTTATTACTCCTCCTGTTGTTTTAGCCACACTAAGTAACCAGAGTAACCAGAGTAATTAGATCACTTAGAGTACTGTCACAAGCAGTTTAGTACATACTCATTTGAGGAACCAAGGAAGATATATGGAAGATGAAATTAGGTTACCTATTTTCAGAGGATATGGATATGAGGATATTGACCAGCACTGGTTCTTATGCAAAGTTGTATGGATCATTAAGCAAGTCACCAATGAAACTATTAAGAGAGCTCTGTTTAGTACTACCTTGAGGGACCACGCCCTGAGATGGTATATGAAATTTGCTTCAGGATATGTACAACCTAAGCCACTGAATGACATCAAACCTGCATTGAGTGCGGAGTTCAAGAAACCTAAGTTAGAGTCATAGTGCATTACAGAGTTAAAGGAGATCAAACATAAGGTGATTGAACCTGTTTGGGAGTTTTATCATAGGTTTAAGACCTTGACAGGTCATTTAAGTTTTTAGATCCCAGATGAACAACACAAGGAATGGTTCATCATTTCCCTCCTACCATACATTAGAGTTCCTCTGACACAACAGAAGGTTGCTTCACAAGATGAAGATATGGAGATTTCCATGAAATTGGAAGCAGCCCCTGTAGGAGAATCTAGCCCAGGTATGAGTCAAATTTTGAATCAATTAACTAGTTTATCTTTGCAGGTTGAAGACATGAAGAAAGATAAAGGGAATGAGAAAAGAGAATACATCTGGTGTATCAGATGTAAATCAGAGGGCCATGACAAAGAGCATTGTCCCTTATTTAATGAATACCTGGCCTTTGGAGCCCCTAACCCCTTGAAGCATGCTATTGTACCATGGTGTGAAGTATGTAGAACTAGACATCACCATGGTGAATTTTATTATATGCAGAAATATGTCCAGACACCCACCAAACTTTATTGTACATTATGAAAATCTGTGGGGCATGATGAGAAGGATTGTAGGGATTATGACCTCATGCATGAAAGGTCAAGGGATACATATAGAATTCAAGAAGAATTACAATCAGAAGGAAATAATGTGCAGTTCAATTGCCTGGGAAGAGGAAACTTCAACCCTCATGGTGTATTCAGAGGAAGAGGACGAGGAGGAGGCATGGGTCAAGGTCAAGGTCAGATTATTTTCTATGACTATGCCCAGCCAGGTCAATTGGCAAGGGATTGTCAAAACCCTTATACTACTTGCAGCTATTGTAATTCATTTGATCATGTCATTGAAGATTGTCCGATACTATTAGCTAAAATTTAGGAAAGACAAGGTGGAAATCAGCAAGTCCAACTAATTTCAGCTGAACCTTGTGGTGAGGAACCTAGAGTCGTTGTTATTACCAAAGGAGGCACTGTCACAGGAGAATATAGGGTAACTCCAGGAAAGACTACATATGGATCGGGGATCAGAAGAGATGCAGAGAAGGCACAATTGTTTGATCTGAGGAGAGAAAAGAATAATTTTGAAGAAGCAAGGAGAGAATTTGTAGGAGAACGGACTTCTTCATCTAGGGAACAACTAGAAGTAAAGGAATGTGAAATACCTCTAGCATTTGATCAGTCTATCCCACTTAGGTAAGAAAAAGAGGTAAGCAATCTTATGGATTTCTTATATACTTGTATCAATTTGATTAAAGATGAAAGAGTTGTATAGGAACTACAACACCTAATAAGACAGTATGAAATTGGAAGAGTAGATCCTATGTTGAATAGGGTTGTGAATCAAGTATCTAGGAAAAGAAGGACAAGCAAGGAACTGCACCTTAGTGCTCTGACTAGAGACTACGACCTGGACTATGTGGTCCTAGACCTAGGATCAGAAGGAAATGTTATGACGAAGAAAACTTAGGAACCAATGGGAAAACCTAAATTGATTTACTCTCCTATCAGGCTCTAAATGGATAATCAGTAGGCGGTGAGGCCCTTTGGAAGACTAGAACATGTCCCTGTGGACATAGATAGAGTGAGGACATTTGCATATTTCAAAGTGATTGAGATTGTTGATTATAGATGTCCCTATCCTGCATTGTTGGGTATTGATTGGGCTTTCAACAATTTGACAGGTGTTGACCTAAAAAAGAGAAGAATGATATTCGAGGGTAATGGCCTTAAGGTCATTGCACCTCTTGACCCTGATGAAGGTCGCATATACACAGAACCTATAAGAGAAGAATATTGTGCCTACGAGTTAGAGAACATATATAAATTGATAGCAGAACAACATGATTATATTAATCCTACAGCAGAGGGAAATCTAAGTTGGTGAAGTGAGAGTGCATGCTCATCAGATTCAAAAGAAGCATTGGAAAATTGGCAGAACAAAATGTATGAAGTCTCTACGCAGAGGTGTGCTAGATTGACCAATGTAGTTCATTGGATTGGCATAGAAGTAAGTAATCTTCCTACATTTGATGGCTTGAATCATTAGAGACATTTCTAGCTAAATTTGAGAGAATTGTACTAGTACAACAGAGGATGTTGGCACTAGATGAATCCTTGAAAGAAACACCAATTAGATGGTGGGGAACACACAAGAAGAACATCAAAGAGTGGGTGCAATGTCGCACCTTATTGACAGTGCTCTTTTCAGACCAAGTTGAAGGATGTGAAGTTCAATACATAGGTCAGAGTTTCCCTAAGGATCATATGCGAAGTTGTGAGGAGGCCTGGAGTAGCACTCATAAATAACAATGGGTACATAAGTTCATTAATACCTTAGATATTATTCCTATCAACTGGTATCTTCAAGAATAATTGTGCTTAGCCACTATAGATTGGTATGGTATGACCCAGAACTTTATAGCTACATTATGATTTGAGAGTCAGTGCCCCACAGTAGATCAGGCCTTACAAATTTCAAGATAGAAGGTCTTTGAGGAAGTATCTAACCTCCCTCTTGAACAAGAAGAAGATGAATGGACTGCACCTCTTCAGTGGTTACAGGGTTGTTATAATATTAATGTCGACGAGGATGATGACCCTACGAATGTAAAAATTTCAAAAAATGAAGGACAGAGAGACATACAAGGGTCAGGGATTGAATTAACTTTTTGTGGGAAGCCTATTAAAATTAAGAAGGTTAATATTGGAACAGAGAAAGCACCTAATTTGGCTAATGTTGGAGACTATTGGGATGATGCTATTATTAGTAAGATTACAAAACTATTGCATGAGTATCAAGAATTTTTTCCAACCAAGTTCATAGACATGAAGAGCATAAAAGGGCCCATGGGAGAAATGAAGATTCCTTTGAAAGAAGATGCAAGGCCTATCAAGCAGAGGCATTACAGACTGAATCCCAAGTACAAGCAGAAAGTTAAGATTGAATTAGATAGTTAAGATTGAATTAGATAGAATGTTGGAAGCAGGAATCATAGAACCAATTGAAGAATCTGAATGGATCATCCCTATGGTAGTCCAAGAAAAAAAGTCAAGAGAAATCAGAATCTGTGTAGATCTAAGTAAATTGAACGAAGCATGTTTACATGATCCATTTCCTACACCTTTTGTTGATGAAGTTCTAGATAATGTAGGAGGACATGAAGTTTACTCATTCACAGATGGATTTTCAGGCTATCACCATATCAGAATTGTTAAGGAAGATAGACATATGACTACATTTGCAACAGAATGGGGTTCTTTTAAGTATATTGTGATGCCTTTTGACTTGAAGAATGCACCAGGCATATTTTCCAAGTTGGTGGTCGAAGCATTTAAGGACTTTTTACCCAATTTTTTGGAGGCATACTTTGATGATTGGACCGGTTTTAGTCTACTGAAAGATCATATTGAATGTTTGAGATTAATGTTAGATAAGTGTAGGCAATTTCAGATTGCCCTGAATCTAAAGAAGTGTATTTTGTTTTCACCTTTTGGAGTGTTGTTAGGACACATTGTGTGTAAGAAGGGGTTTTTGGTATATCCTTCCAAGATCGCTATCATTGTTGATCTACCTCCTACTACTTCGGTTAGGTAGTTGCACACTACATTGGGACACACTAGATATTATAGAAATTTTATTAAGGGCTAAGCACAGATAACAACACCTATGGAGAAGCTATTAAAGAAGGATAGTAAGTTTCAATGGACAGAGGAGTGCCAGCAAAGCTTCGACATACTAAAGAAGAAAATGGTCACCGTGCCTATCTTGGTTTTTCCAGATTGGAGCAAGGAGTTCAATGTTCATGTCAATGCTTCATCCATTACATTAGGATTAGTCTTAGCACAACCAGGAGCAGGAGAGATTGACCATCCTATATCCTTTGCTAACAGGAATCTTTCTACATCTGAAAGGAATTATACTACCACTGAAAGGGAAGGCTTAGCTATGGTATATGCACTATAGAAGTTTAGACACTAATTGTTGGGAGGACATTTTAAGATGTTCAATGATCATTTTGAATTGAATTACTTAGTCAACAAGCTAGTGTTGGGGGGGAGAATATGTAGATGGCTACTATTATTCCAGGAGTATGACTTTGAGATAGTGGTCAAGCCAGGAAGAATGAATAAAGGACATGATCACTTATCTAGGTTAGAACATGGCAAGGAACCTACCAGCCTGGATGATACCCTATCATATGCATAGTTGTTGGCCATAAGAAAATTCGATGATCACTTTTTTTAAATAGTCCATTTCATGTCCTTAGGAGTGGTCCCTTGTGAGTACATATTTATTCAGAAGAAACAATTGGTAGTTTGCGTTGTAGATTTTCAACTTATAGTTGGACAGTTATACAAGATGGGACTAGATGAGATCTTAAGAAGATGTGTTATGGAGTATGAAATACCATTGATCCTTGTAGAAGCACATGAAGTCATCGCAAGAGGACATTATGCAGGGAAAGCAACAATGCATAAGGTTCTCAGAGTTGGCCTCTGGTGGCCCACTTTACATAAGGATGCTAANNNTCTGGTGGCCCACTTTACATAAGGATGCTAAGGAATACTACAGAGCCTGTGATGTATGCCAAAGGATAGGGAAGCCTTCTATAAGGGATGAAATTACTTTAGTACCTCAGTTAACCTTACAAGCATTTGAGAAATGGGCTATTGACTTTGTGGGACTGATCAACCCACCAGGAAACCACACAGGAGCTCGATACATTATCACTGCTACAGAGTATTTGACCAGATGGGTAGAAGCAAGAAAAGTTAAGGACTGTAGTGCAGCTACAGTTGTGTGGTTTATATTTGATGATATCATAACCAGATTTGGATGCCAAAAGATCCTTATGAGTGATCATGACACACACTTCATCAACAAAACTATTTAAGCCTTGACTCAAAAGTTCGAAGTTCACCATCAGAAGAGCACTCCATACCACCCACATGCAAATGTTACAATTGAAGCCTTCAATAATATCTTGGAGACAACATTGACTAAGATCTGCAGTGCTAACAGAGATGATTGGGATCTGAGAACTCCAATAGTGTTATGGGCTTATAGAACTACTTGAAAAAAGTTAACCACACAGACTCCCTTTAATTTAGTATATGGCTTGGAAGCAGTGATTCCTATGGAACACTTGGTTCCTATTTTAAGAATTGCAGCATTTATAGGTATGGATGACATCAGCGTTGTTCAAGACAGGCTCGCGCAGTTGTCAGAATTAGAGGAAGACAGGTTCATTGCAGAATTTCATTAGCAAGTACAAAAAGAACGAGAAAAGGATTACCACGATAGACATATTAAGAAGAAATCATTTAAACAAGGAGATTTGGTAATTTTGTACGATAAGAAGTTCATGAAGCATCCAAGGAAGTTTAGGACACATTGGCCTGGGCCATTTGAGGTTGCCTTTATTACAGAAGGTGGAGCTGCGTAGTTGAAGACCCTTAATGGAGAATGGGAGGATGGTTTACTGAATGAGATCCGATTAAATATGTATTATGACAACCAGCTGCCCCAAAACTCTCAGTAAAAGCAAAGGAAGAAGGGTCTAGGTACTAGGTGTAGTTTAAATTGGGTACTAGACACAGAAAATATAGCATGCACATGATAGGGAGGGACAGAGAAGAAAGCACAGGCTGCTCCGCGCAGTCTACAGTCAAAGTAATACAGGAGGGTCAACCCTACAGTGACTCAGGACGAGTCACATGTGAGTGTTGGGGGCTTGTTGGCCCTTGGTCATGTATTAAGGAAATAATAAAATATTAAATAAGGAAGACAAGGTATGAAGAGCGCAGAAGGCACACAAATCGAAGAGGGGGAAAAGTGGTTAAAGAAGAAGAAAATAAGGAGTGAGGTAAAGGAAAAGAGAGTCTCTAAAGGAGAAGATCAAGGAAGACAAAGTAGCAAGGAAGATGAATATTGGACAGGTCAGCAAGCGAAAGAAGACACTAATAGGTGCTTTGGATCACCTCGTGGAGAAGAAGGAAGGAAAAGGTGGCGAAGTCCTGAAAAGGTGGGTTATATGGACCTAGGGTTTGACACCTAGACTTCGATCTAGGGTTGTCTAAGGGTCATGAAATGTATAAATAAATTTCTAGAAGAGTTGAGAGGGTTGGTTGTTGTGGGTGATAGCATTATTGAGAGATAGAGGTACCTTGTGGTAGAGCATTCTTGTATTCTGGGTCTTCAGTTGGGTGAAAAGATCAACCATGTAGTTGGGTGCACAGGGAGGGGAAATAAAGAGAAAGAGAGAGAAGGATATACAACTAAGTGCACAGATAGAACTACATGTTTTCATCTATTATATCAAGAAGCACAGTTTCATGGATGTATCCCTAGGGAGAGGGTGAACCACATAAATCTTGTTGTTCTTATGGTTGATGTTGTGCTATTTTATATCTATTATATTGTTATGCATTGTTATTGTTCCTATTGAATATAATGAGATAAAACTAACTTTGCGAAGCTAAGTATAACATTGTTAAATAATATCTAGTTTGTATTGCATTGTTGTTCTGGAATCATTCCGCATTTCCTCCGGTTGTAGACAGGTGTGTTGTGCAACCCCCCTATTGCTACTTCAGGTGAGACTTCATCTACTTCACAGGTGTTGCTGAGAGGGCCAATAGTTAGGGTTTTTTGGTGTGATTTTAGAGTTGAACTCTGGGTATGCCCATGTGCCAACATTAAGTGGTATCACATTTCAGGGAGAGTAGTTTTGAGATATCTCTTGGCAATGTGAAACCAATAATAATGTGCCACATATCATGGAAAAAACCACCATCGCATCACATAGGGGTTTTTTAATTGTGTGCATGTTGACTATGTGAAATGAAACACAATTGTTGATCTTCCTATCATCTCCATCGTTATATCTTGGAGATGGAAGGTCCATGGTGGTGGGGTGGCAGACCACGGTGTCAATCTTGGTAGTGTGTGGCGATAGGCCTAGGGATAATGTGGGTGCCACATTAGGTGAGGTAGTATTGAGAGATACCATAAGTGGTATCGCATGGTAGCAAGGAAATTTTCCAAGAGTTCTATGGTGATGTGAAGCCAATAGAAAAGTGTCACGTATCATGGGAAAAACCACCATCGCATCACAGAGGGATGTTAACCCTCATGCAAGTTGAGGATGAAAAATTGTCGAGAGCCATTGATCGTGCTCTGATCTCCACAATCATATTAGGGGTGGGGACAAGTTTGTGCATCAAAGGAAAAGAGGTGTGGGATGGGACCAACCCATCCCTGTATCCAATGAGAGGGTGCCATGTGGAGACCTGACAGACAAGGTGGGACCCTTGTCCCATTTGGGGTCATAGGTGTGCCATTTGGGCAGGTGGGGCTTGTAAATAAAAACACTTTATTATTTATAAAGTGAGATAAAGGTAAAAATGAAAAAAGGTAAAATGGAAATAGGTAAGTGAGGGATGACAAGCAGGGCCATGGTGGTCAAGGGGCTGACATGGCATCACCTCAGGGTGCCAGGTGGACCCAAAACACCACATCATCATCTAGGTCAGCAGAAAATAGTGGAATTTGTTAGAAAAATTGTGTTTTGCAGTTCATAAACTTATAGGGCATATTTGAAGGTTTAAACAATGTTTCTAGGAGTTTTAATTTTCAAGATTGTAAGTTTTGTAGGCACCACATAGATTATCTACAACTTAAATAAAAAATCTTGATGAGAGCTTTCCAACGAGATATTTTGTTCGCAATATGGAGCTCGTATGAGAAAGTTATAGTGGAAACAATGCAAGATAAAATTTTAGTACCAATTGATTTCCAGAGGGCATAAATACCTACTTGGAAGTTAGTTTGGGGCACGGGAGAATTATATGGAAATCTCATGAACCATAGAAGACATCTATGGAGACAGATTGTGAATCTAGGCATCTAAAAGTGTATAGGATGAGAGGGACGATTCCTGTAGCATTCTGTGCAAAAAGGGGAAAACAATACAAACTTCAGTAGGATGTAACTAGAAGCATGGATGTTGGATGAAGGTGAAACTTGATCAGATTGCTCAAAATATAGGCAAGAGGAAACCCAACTGGGATTCTTTCAAAATTCCAAAATATTGGTTGTTTGGAAATATGTTCACCAAATAAAAGGTGCACAATTGGGAAAAATGAGTAATTTTTAGATGCTTATAAATGAGTAATGAGAAAATAGTCATTAGAAAGTTCTTGGGTGGAAGAATCCAAATATGCACCTAGAAATTTGAATTGAGAAACAAAATTCAACAACAATAAAAAAGAAGAATTATGGTGCACTTAAAGGGCAGAGTTGTGCATAATTTTATAGTTTTTTCGAATTATTTTTCAAATATATCCTATTGCATGCACATTTTGCAGAATTGGAGACACAAATAGAATAGAGCAGAATCAACATAGAGACCAGAAACAGGGAAGATGCTCATAGAACCTACAACAATGAAGATGAATTCAAGGGGTTGTATGTCATCATGGGTAATGCAGGGACATAATCAAATGGGCATGGAGAAGGAAAAGAGGAGAGAATAAAATTGGTAGACACAATAAAGAGTTTGCAAAGAGATGTGTTGACCTATAAAGATGATAATGAGAAGCTTATAAAAGCTCAAGCGCATCAGAATGGATTTAACATCAAGTTGTTTCAGATCTTGGACAAGATAGAGAAGAAGTTGGATAAGGAGACATTTTCAAGTAAGTCAAAGGATAACATATCTCATGCCAAAAAGGAAGAATCTAAGAGTGTTGGTAAGCATCATAATCACTCCCCAGAGACTCAATTGGAAGAGAATATAATAGTCTAATTTTATCTCCTTTCAAAAAGAATAAGAGAAGGTTTGGGGTGGATGGACTACAAGCAGAAATGAGGAATACCAAACCTCCTACCTTTGATGGTGAGCACAAGAAATATGAGGATGCAGAGGCTTGGTTGTTGGGAATGAGGAAGTACTTTCAATTGCATAATTATTCCTCACAAGCATAAGGAAGAATTTCAATCTACTAGCTCAATGGAAAAGCATCAATGTGGTGGGACCAATTTGTACAAGTTAACCACTTTGATGAGAAGTGTTATCACTCCAAGAGTCTTTCCCTGACTGTATTGGGAATGAGCTTGGTAACTTAAATGTATAATAATGCATGGGAAATGGAATCAAGTCAGATGACTAAATAAGACCTCGTTCACTCAA
>CBVK0100502496.1:0-10604 GCA_900067695.1 Picea abies | reverse complement strand
TTACTTGAAATCGCGACCTGCGCACATCTTGCGATAGGTTCTCTTCCACACTCAACTCCTTTGTGGATGATTTGCACTCATTGCATTTGTTCTTTGATCGCTTCTGCCTTCTGTGACTAAATCACGATACCCTTCTTGACATTTCATGTCTGAAAACTCTGTCACGCACTCCTTGCGGACGTCAATGCACTCCTTTCACACACAAGTTCTTACTGTCTCTTCTGAGCTTATGAGTCAAAACAGACTCCGTCAACACACTCCTTGCGGACACTATGCACTCCTTGCACTTTCTCATAGAAGAGAAAACAAATGAAACTTATTTAATCTTTATGGTGACTCATATATTCAACCTTGTAAATGCATTCATGGATACAAAAACAAGGAATAACATAGAAATTAAAACAACTAAAAGTTCTACCTTTCATTCATTCAGATAGACACAATAATAACATGCATTTGGAACAATATTCCTCTGTTATATTCATTCAACTGAACTTGCATACATTCATACAATATTTCTATGTATCTCCCAGTTCTTGACTACAATGGAAACATACACATTAGATTCAACAGCCTCTCAACAACCTTACTACTGGGCATCATTACAAATCTTCATACAAAGGGACTCTTCGAGCCTTTCCCTCCAGCTACTCTATATCTATCCTATCGAAAATATATGCTATCAACTATTTAACATTTATTAAAATAAATATCAAGTTAGACAAATAAGAGTGAGCGCTCTAGATCTGTGATGCAATCATTTCATATTAAAGAAAAATGCATCCCCCCCATCGATCTTACGTGATGGATCAGCCTCTGATCATTAAAGATGTTCATAACTTAAAAACCTTTGTCAGATATTACATTAATACATTGATCTTTGAAATTCAAAATATTTCAAAATGCGTGCTAGTGCGCCCATCTATCCTCCACACATACTTTGTTGGCGATGCTCCTACATCATACTCCTCTGGCTGAAAAATTCATGGACTCATTTTCTTGAGCTCCTACACCGAACTTCCATTCTTCTGGATGTCCGCTTCACTGACCCAAGTGGCGTCTTCTATTGGGTGACCTTTACACTTTATTAAATACTCAAAATACTTCTTCCTTTGGGTCTTCTTACCAATTCATCGATCCACAATATTCTCCATCTACAGCTTCTCTGCTATAAACATCTGTTTTTCTCACTGGATCTTTTTCTGACCTTATGATCCTCTAGTTCCATCTTCTTTGTAAGGATACAGGTCTACAATTTTTAATATGGGTGATATACCCACATCCTCTGGAAGTTATATTTCATAAGCATTCTCACCAAATCTTCTCAGGATTTTGCATGGTCCTGTCTTTTTCAACTTCATCTTATTACATGTTCCCCTTGGGAACCTCTCCTTTATAAGATGTGCTAGAAATTGATCTCCAACTTCAAATTCAAGTTTCCTCTTGTGTTAATCAACTCCGTGCTTATACACGTTGCTTCTCTGCTGCAACTGTTGCTTAATCTAATCACAGAGCTTCTACATTTTTGCAGTGAAGTCTTCAGCTCCAACGCTCTTATTACGAGGAAAATATCTCTATGGCTAGGGTGAATCACAGAAAATAGGTATGACTATAGAAATCAACTCAATTCCAGCATATGCTTTATAAACTAATGTGCAAGAGAAGTAAGAAAGAGGCTTACCTCGTCCAAACGTTTGATGATGTCCACCATTGAGCACTTTGACCCAAAATTTCATAAGCATTCTCTCCAAATCTTCTCAGGATTTTACACGGCCCTATCTTTTTCAATTTTAACTTATTATATGTTCCCCTCGAGAACATTTACTTCCTAAAATGTACTAGAACTTGATCTCCAACTTCAAATTAAAGTTTTCTCCTCTGTTGATCAGCTCTACACTTGTATTCATTGTTGCTCCTCTTCAATTGATCCTTGATCTGATTATGAAGTTCCTGCATTTCTTCAGCGAAGTCTTCGGCTCCTGCGCTCCTAAATTTGCTTTGCCCCATATCTCTTAAATCCGACACTCCTCTTGGATTCATTCCATACATGATTTGAAATGGACTTTTCCCAGTGCCTTTGTTCACTGAGTCATTATACGCAAATTCTTCTTGTGCTAGAAGTTGATCCCACTAACTATGGAGTTCAGTGACCAAACTCCTCAGCAAATATCCTAATCTTCTATTCACCACTTCAGTATGTTCATATGTTTTTGGATGATATGCAGAACTAAAAGATAGCTTTGTCCCCAACTTTTTCCACAATGTCCTCTAGAAATGAACAACAAAATTGGTATCCCTGTCTGAAACTATACTCCTAGGCAACCCATTGAGTCTCACAACCTCTCTGGAAAAAAAAATTTGCAACATGTGTTGCATCACTAGTCTTCTGGCATGGGATAAAGTGTGCCATTTTTGAAAATATGTCCACTACCACAAATATGGAATAGGCAATGGTTGATACAACCTAGTGTTTTGCTTCTTCCCCTCATCATAATCACAAATATTACATTTTTTTATAAATATTTTCACCTCTGCTCTCATACCTAGCCAATAATATGAACTGGTTAATTGGGAAAATGTTTTGTCGTGGCCGAAATGTCCGGCTAGCTCTCAGTTATGATTTTCCTTCAACAAATTCTCCCTCATCGAGCATCTTGGTATGCACAACTGGCACCCTTTAAAAATAAACCCATCTTGAATCACGTATTCAACCCACTGGCTTCTGTCTCTGAGTACAGTATTCTCACACGCTTTGTATGCCTCTCTAAAATTTGGATCATTGTGGTACATTTCCTTAAGGTGATCAAAAGCCAAAGTTTCGACCTGAAATTATTGAAGAATTAAAATCCTCTTTCTCAATGCATCAACAACCTTGTTAGCATTACTAGAAATGTGTTTAATGAAAAAAGTGAAAGTTTGCATAAATACTATCCACTTGGCATGTCTCTAGTTTAACTTCTCTTGTCTAGTTATGAATTGCAAAGCTTGGTTATCGCTATACAAAACAAACTCCTTTGGTACAAGATAATGCCTCCACTTCTTCAAGGCTTGACTTATGACATAGAACTCTTTGTCATATGCGGATTACTTCTTCTTGGCTTCATTCAACTTCTCACTGAAATATGCAACAGGCCTATTCTCTTGACTTAAGACCTCTCCAATTGCACCTCCACTCACATTACATCTCACTTGAAATGTCTTTCTAAAATCCGGTAATACCAGAATCAGTTCTTTTGTTATCTTCTCCTTCGGTATATTGAATCTCCTCTCAACCTCTTCTGTCCATTTGAAAGACTTGTGTCTTTTCTTTATTGTATCCATCATTTCAGCACTAATCCCACTAAAATTCTGATGAAATTTCGATAAAAAATTGTTAATCCATGGAAGCTTCTTACCTCAAAGATACTCTTTGGTGATGGCCATTCTCTGATTGATTTCACCTTTTCAGGATCCATCTTCAATTCATTTGAAGAAATCACAAAACCCAAATATATGAGTTATGTCTTCATGAAAGAGGACTTTCATAGATTAATCAACAACGTCTCTTGTTGTAACCTCCTCATTACCATTGTTAAATGTCTCAACTGCTCCTCCTTAGTATTACTAAATACCAGTATATCATCTTGATACACGATCACGAATTTACCAATGAAATCTTTTAACACTTCATTCATCAGCCTCATAAAAGTACTCAGGGCATTTTTTAAGCCAAATGGCATAACAAACCATTGATAAAACCCCTCATTTGTCTTGAATGTTGTTTTCCACTCATCACCTTCTCTCATCCTTATCTGGTGATATGCACTTTTCAAATCTATCTTTGAAAAATAGTTTGCTCTACTTAGGAAATCCATCAAGTCATCCATCCTTGGCAATGGAAATCTGTATCTGATGGTGATATTTTTTATGGCCCTCGAGTCTGTACACATTCTCCATCCTCCATCCTTCTTCGGACTCAACACAATCGGTACTGCACATGGACTCAAGCTTTCTCTGACCAATCCTTTGTCTAACAGATCCTGAACCTATCTCTTCACCTCCTCATTCTCTTGAGTTTTCAATCTGTACACTATTTTGTTTGGCAGGCTCGCTCCTGGTATCAATTCAATGTGATGATTGATACTTCTAATAGGAGGCTCGCTCCTGGTATCAATTCAATGTGATGATTGATACTTCTAATAGGTGGCAATGAGTTTGGCAGCTCATCCACTACTATATCGGAAAAATTCCCCAACAATTCCTGAACTTCCTCAAAAAAATATTCCATCGAAGTACAGGTAAGGATAACCCTCGGCTTCCTTGCTACAACGAACTGCATCTCATGTTTTTTCTTTACTTCACTTAGGATTTCCTTCCCACTCATGATAAGTATGCTCATCCTAGCTTCATCCTTTACCTTATTTTCTTTAATTGGTAGTAACATATGTGTCCTACCATTCTTCTCCAAACTATAGGTATTTCATCTCTCATCGTGAATGACATGCATGTCATATTTCCATGGTCTCCCCAGCAAAACATGACATACATCCATGTGAATCACATCACACGGGATTTCATCCCTATACCCTCCTATATTAAATTCAACCAGACATTGTTTAGTGATTGTTACCTGATGACCTTTTTGCAACCATGCGACTTTGTACGATGTTGGGTGTACAATCGTCTCCGGCTCTAGCTTCTCCAGCATCTCTGTGGATACTAAGTTGTTAGTTCTCCCACTGTCAATTATCACCTTGCAAACTTTGTCCTTCATTTTGGAGGTTGTCCTGAACAAACTATTCCTCTGTGATGGATTTTCAGTCTCTGGTTCTTGCTTCAAGAGAACCTTCTTCATCATCAATTATTTCCCATCCTCTTCTCCTTCTTCCTCAACATCTCACTTTTGCACTTCCGAAATGTGAGCTTCACCTCTTCCTTTATTCCTCTTGAGACAATCCCAAGACATATGCCCTATCTTTCCACATGCATAACATCTCACTTCTCCTCCTTTGCCTCTTCCTCTTCCCCTGGGAAAAGAGTTTCTACCGCCACTCTGCCTTCCTCAGGAACTTCCTCCTCTCTCAGACTGATTATGTGGTTTCTCTGCCTCGTCCTTGGGCTTATGTGCTTTATCCTGGGAAAATCCTTTTCCTCTGTTCAAGCTTCGACCTCTATTTTGTTGACTCTACTTCTTGGCCAACTTCTCTTTTTATTTCAACGTAATTTGGTACGCATCCTCTATTGTTCTGACTGTTGCCATGCTGATTTCATCCTGGATATCATATCTCAGCCATTTATGTATCTTTCTATATCATTCCATTGATGTATCTTGCACACACAAGTTCTTTCCATCTCTTCCGAGCATAAGAGTTGAAACAGACTCCGTCAACGCACTCCTTGTAGATGCTATGCACTCCTTGCACTCGCTCATAGAAGAGAAAAAAATTGAAACTTATTTAATATTTACAGTGACTCATATATTCAACCTTGTAAATGCATTCATGGATACAAAAACAAGGAATAACAGAGAAATTAAAACAACTAAAAGTTCTACCTTTCATTCATTTAGATAGACACAATAATAACATGCATTTGGAACAATATTCCTCTGCTATATTCATTCAAATGAACTTGCATACATTCATACAATATTTCTATGTATCTTCCATCTCTTGACTACAATGGCAATCTACACATTAGATTCAAAATCCTCTCAACAACCTTACTACTGGGTAGCATTACAAAGCTTTACACAAAGTGACTCTTCGATTCTTTCCCTCTATCTACTCTGCATCTATCCTATCTAAATTAATTACTATCAACTACTTAACATTTATTACAATAAATATCAAGTCAGATAGATAAGAGCGAGCACTCTAGATCTATGCTACAATCATTTCATATTAAATCAAAATATATCCCCCCCATCAATCTTAAACGATGGCTCAACCTCTGATCATTAAAGATTTTCATAACTTAAAAATCTTTGTGAGATATTACATTAATACACTGATCTTTGAAATTCAAAATATTTCAAAATATGCACTAGTGCGTCGAGCTGTCCTCCATGCATACTTTGTTGGTGATTCTCCTGCATAAAAAATGTAGTCCAAGTCTCTATGCAACATCCATTCTCATGAATTTGTGAGTATTGTCACTATCCACCATGGCTAGCATTGATTTCCTATTGAATTATGCTTGAACATAACTAAGTCTTCTCATGCTAGGGTCTTGACTTGTTGTATAATCTGCTTCCATGCACCCAAAACCTATAGCACTCCCACGAATGAGTTATCCACTTTCTTCAATGAACAATTCTTAGCATAATGCTCCTTCACAGATATCTGAAAAAAAAAATCGGTTTTTTATCCCTTTATGAATCTTCCTACTTGGCATTTTCTTCACTACCTTTGGCCACCTTAAAATTTCCATTGTCCTTCGTCTTCTTTCCTTGATTCTCACTTTGGGTGTCTTCACTACTCCTAAGACCTATATTGGCTTCACCTTTTAAGTCAAACAATTTGTCTACCACAGTGATTACTCTCGCAAGAGTTTGCATCTTCACTACTCCTAAGACCTATATTGGCTTCACCTTTTAAGTCAAACAATTTGTCTACCACAGTGATTACTCTCGCAAGAGTTTGCAAATTATGGAATTTCAATTCACTTTGTCCCCGGGGCTACAAACCATTCATGAAATGGAAATTTTCCTTTTTGTCTGACATATCCTTGGTATCCAACATGAGGCCAATGAACTCCTTGATATAGTTATGGATCTTACCAGCATGCTTAAAGACAACAAATGATTTCTTATGATCCAATCTTGTAGATTTTAACCTTGTAGAATATTTACTGCAAATGGACTTTTAGTAAAAGAACAAAAAAGATACAATGACAAATACAAATTTTTCCCCTGGAAACCCAAACTAGGTAAACCAACATATTCTATATTCATTCATCGTGATACATTTTTTACAATATAACATACATATAGGAGCTAGTGGCATCCAAAACCCTAACCCGATGACTTGGATTAGTCAACAACCCTAATTCCTTAACCGGAAATAGAAAACCATCGGAAAACCACCTAAATATGTGACACGTTTCTTGAAGCACAATATAACACTACTACTCGTGCAAATAATATAACACATACCAAAAAAAAATTCCTTAATTTATATTGAAATGACTTGACTTCAGGTATAAGTGGGATGATATGTTGAATGATCCTCGAATCATACGTCTTCAAGTCTTCATAGGACCATGCAAAAACATATTGACACTACTACCTATGAAAATAATATAACACATACCCAAAAAAGATTGGTTTCTCTGACCAAACTATGCCTTCAAGGATGTTTTCATATCTACCCAGTTTTTGATCTTCTCTATGGTTCAACCAACTACTAAATCTTCNTCTACCCAGTTTTTGATCTTCTCTATGGTTCAACCAACTACTAAATCTTCCACCTAGTTTCTCCACCAAAATTTCACAGTCCCTGTCAAGAACACTACAACAATGTTTACCTTGGCTTCATCTGGACTTTTGTTCAATTTCTCCAAGTACTTCTCCATGTCCCATCAAAATTTTCCCAACCAAAAAGCATTGTAGGTAACATTGTATGGTTCAACTTCTCTCATCTTAAAACTTATTTTCATGACGGATGAGCTTGGCACACTCGTTGCAGCCCACTTTAACAATGTAATGGTATCTTCTTGATCTTCAAATTTTGGGTGATCGATTACAAAGAATCCTATATTGTCTTGAGTTTGTCTTGGACATCATTGATTAGTGTGTTGGTGATCATATTCACATTTTCATGGATCTCCCACCTAGGCTGATTAAAATCATGTAACAATTTGCTCATCTATACCTCCAAACGTTTGACCTTCTCACCTTGTTGATATATTGTTTTCTTCATCTGTTTTATTGTCTTATCTAGAGAAATGAGGTGGTACTTCATCCTGAATGTCTTGGGATTGTCTTATCTAGAGAAATGAGGTGGTACTTCATCCTGAATGTCTTGGGATCCTTATTTGTGTCAGTTTCTTCTACATGCAACCCATCCATGTCTAAACCTTTAAGTATCTTCACCATTTGTTCAACGTGCCAATAAATCACTTCAAGAATTCACCAAAATTTGTGACCAAATATTCACTCAAATCGGTTGACTTCACTTTACAACTTTGACTATCCCCAAAGTGGGTCCTTAACCTTCCTAACCATGTGATGAGCCTATTAGAATCCTTCAACTAGGCCATCCCAGTTTTCTTCCTTCACAGTTCACGATCAAACCCTCCCAAGGTGTCATCCCAGTTTTCTTCCTTCACAGTTCACGATCAAACCCTCCCAAGGTGTGCCTTGCTACAATCTCCAAACTTGTGACGAATCTGAATTCCTTCAAGTATGTTCTTACTCTCTGTCATAGATGAGAAATATGCTCTAATACCATTTTTCATGAAGGTGACATATGGTGAAGAATTTCATTAAAGTTTCTCCATTGAGTTATTCACAACCAGCTCCGATACCATCTGTCATGCCCTCACAACTGACACCCGAGGTGAAACTGACTTGGCACACCCAATTCAACTAACAACTTGAGGTTCATGCAATGTTGTAACTTTTTCACCTCGATGGTGAGGCCAATCCTATTCTACTCAGCTCATATTATGCCTTGACACTTAGAATATTTTATTAATTAAAAACATGATAACATTCCAACACTTAGAACAATTCAGAAGTAACAGCACACACACTGTACTATGCAAGATATTATGTAAAGGGTCAGGTGGCCCAACTGGCTTGACACCCAAAGTACAGTTACAATATGAAAATAAAATAAGAGAATTGAGGATGTAGTTTGTGTTGCAATCGGCAAGGTTTACAATGGAGTGCGCTCTCTCAACAAATACACACAACACATACACTTGTTGTGATACAAATTCAACCTGTGGACTGTCTCTTTGTCACAAATTTCCATCACACCAAAGTGCACCCATCCCATCCCTCTTCCTCATGCCCAGTGTTAGCACCATGATTTTCATGGCTAAGGTTAGAGGTTTGTCAACAATAGAGGTTTGTCAACAATTTGCAAAGTCATGCCTGTTAGCGCCCATGTTGGTTTTATGCCTGGCATCATCTAACATCTCCAAGGGACAGTTTCAAAAGGAAGCTTATCATTTATTTATTCCCATTTCAATTTTCAACTGCACGCTGCATAATTCATTGCACACCATGCAGACGATGTTGTCGCGCAGAGAATGTCGTTACACAGAGAATGTCTTCGTGCAGAGGATGTTGTCGCACAAAGAAGGTTGTCGCGCATAGGATTTTGTCGTGCAGTGGATTTCATCGCACAATGGGCTGTCACGCATAGGATGTTTTCGTGCAGTGGATTTTCCTGCGCACAGGTTACAAGTCGCACTACGCAAATTACTGGTTTAGTGATCAACTTCAAGATCAATTTCTGACCAAATGGAGAGGAATTTTGAAATTCCACAAGATTTTTTTGTTGAGGACAAACCAAGTAATAAAAACCACTCTCAGAGTTGTAAAAATTGTCACGGATTGGGAGATTCAAAGGAATGTTTGAGCCTTATTTTTCAGTTTTCATGATTTCCTGTCAGAGACATGTTTTTGTGACACATATTCCGGCCCGCTGGAGATGAATTTAAAGAAAACAAGAGATTTTTTTATTCATAACAATCTTATCTACAAAAACCTCTCTCAGTTTATAAAAATAATTTTTTATCAGAGATATACGAGTCATCTGTAACACCTATTTTCCCATTTTGTTGCGCATTTCACTGCATTTTTGTTGTAGGTTACTGTTGCATAGAATATTTGTTGTGCAAGGATGACAGAGTTTCTAGCAGTGAAAATGATGACTTATCAAAACCATAGGGTCGAATTTTGATCATGATCAATTATTTTAAAGAATATCTCAGTTACGATTATGATTTGGAAAAGTCGAGTTTTCTATTTTTAGTGAATCTGTTGAAATTATTGTTCTTTTTCAAAGAAAATGGATCCTTGATTCCAGGAGAGAGTAGATCGACCCTAACAGTCAAGGATGACATTATTTTTCTATATATGGGGATCATTTTCATGTAAACAAGGTTGGTTGGCAAATGTGGTAGACAACAGCTATAGTATGTAATCTGAGTTTTGACCGGAATTTAATGCAAAGGTCCTGTAGCTTGACGGTAAGATTCTAGTTGTAACAGTTGGATGTATTGTGCTTCTTCCTTTGCATATGTTCTTTCCTGTTATCTTTATTTCATATATTTTTCTGTCTATTTTGGAATGAATTATCGAACGTGCGGATTCGCTATACAGCGCCCCTTGTTCGCACCACTTAGACAAAACATTTTCCTCTAAAGCTAACTTTGAATTCATCCACAGTGGCGCTCTTGAGTTACTTCCTGTAATTTCTCCTACCACACATTACAGTGTAACACCGAAGGTTGTTTCTCGCCTAGCCTTATCCTCTCGAGTCCAGTCACTGATTCATTTGTCCCATCTTTTCCTCAGATCGACTGTAATGACCCTTTACTTATTAATATGAATAATTTCATAAATAACCCTAAAAATTAGCTAAATTATAATTAATTATTATATAACC
>CBVK0100502495.1:0-10604 GCA_900067695.1 Picea abies | reverse complement strand
TTGCTCATTCTCTTATGAGGTAAGCTGCAATTACCAGTTGGAGAGAGGAGAAAAAGAGTGGCGCATCTCTTGGGGAGGACTTTCTGTGTTGGTTTGAGTTATCTCTTGAACATTGTATAAGCTATTTATGATAAGGAAGTTTTTGTTGGGTTTTCTTCCCCTGGAGGGTTTCCCAGGATAAATGTTGTGTCTCTTGTGAATGTGTATTTCTCAGTGATCTTGTTCTTATGATGCTCTTATCTATTGAAATGCAAAGAACTATAATAATGGCATAAACATTAACACTAGCAAGGCGCACTGCATGGGGTCGTCTTCAAGTCTCTTAACCTCTTCCTTAAGATCATTGGTCTTTTTCCAGCAAGTCCTCTCAATGTGCGTTGGTTTGCCACAATAATGAAAAGTCTTCAAGTTCTTGTCCTTTTGGTCGATTTTTCACTATCAGTGGATTGCTTCCCCTTGTCGACTAGATCTTTATGATGCTAGTCACGATGTCCTTCATGGATTCTTTCATAATTCCCATCTCAACCTCTTCCCCTATAATTATGTGTGTCTTTTCATTCGAGAAATAAGCCCACATCTTTTCACTGAGATTTCCTTCATCAAGAAGTTATCTCTAGTCCCCTCATCAACAAATTACAAAAAGAATTGAAGGTATAATCCTTACTGTCTTCTTTCCTTGAAGCCTGTTATCGCGCAATTTGTACTTTCCCAAAGCCAAAGGCAAGTGGATGTTGAATTGGCGTAACAAGGAGGATGACCTATCATTGTCACCTTAATAGGACACCTCTTTCTATTTAGCAGTAGTACCCCATGGGAGACGTCCCCAATAACCTGGGGGTTCGAGAAGGCTAAGGTAAAGCTACAAGAAAGTCCCACCCCTCTCACAGGTCACTCTGATCAAAAGTTCCATAGTTTTACTGAGATGAAGCAAAAGATAAATTAAATATACCTGCCCAAAACAAGGCAACAAGTAGAAAAGAAATACAATTTGCAAGTACCATATGATGTCAATACTTCATAAAACCATGAACTTTTGAAAGATAAACAAGCTGATATAAAGTTGAAGCAATATAAATATTTATAACAGCAATGATATTTAGTAACAGCTACAACAATTATGCCTGAATAATGCTTTAAGAATGACAAGAAATAATAGCCTTAAATTGATAGAATGATAATAGTTGTCAAAAAAAATTATGGCAATGTATAATCAGCTTTTAATCTTGCTTTTAGGATGAATTTGTTGTTGTTATAGATGGTTGTAGCAATCTTTTGCAAGAGCAGCAAATTAGTTAGTGAGTTAGTCTAGTTTAAAGTTAGTAGGAGTTGGTAAAAGTCTTAGGGAAGATGGTTTAAGAGTTGTTTGGTCAATCAATCACTTGTAAGGAGTGGACTAGTACCTTTTAGGGTAATGGAGTCAAGGTTAACAACGGCAATTCTTAGAGGAGAAAAACAATGATAATAGATAACCTAAAGGGAGGGATGAGATGATTGAGGTGTTAATAACCGAAGGCCTCAATATCTAAACCCTAGAAGGAAAAAATGCTAGAAAGTAAGTAACCTTAGGCCCTAGCAATTTCCTTCTTTCTTAGATTAAATTTGAAACAAAATATATGAAGCTAATGAAGTAATGCTACTAGAGTGCTACAAAGGTAGGGCTCTAGTGTATTCTTCAAAGGAGATGTCCTCTAGCAATTTCAAGTTGGTGGAAAATTATAAGGAAAAGGATAATAACATTTGCTTCTCCCCTAGGGTTTCAAACTAGCAATTTCATAATCTTAGAAATGAACAAGCAAATTTACCATAACCATTCAAAAATAAATGAAGAATTGCAAATTTACTTACTTCATCAAGAATAATCTAGCAACAAAACCTTAGTTGAAGACTTTCCACCATGAGAAATGCCAAACTACACCAAGAATAGCCTCTCCAAGAAGTTGCGCACCACTTAATTTCAGCCAAATACTCTTAAAGAGGGCCGAATTTCAGACCTCACACTTGTGTGAGTTAAAGATGATGAAAAATACAAGAGATTTATCTCTTATTTATACAATGATAATGACCTTTAATTACAATTTAGGACAGAAAAGGCCGACATGGCCAAATTACATAAAAAATCTAGTTTTTACATAAATTTAAAGAATTAAACCCTAAAATCTGCAGTAGAGGTGACGTCATGCCCTCCTAGGGTGACGTTGGGCCTCATAATTCGAATGTCAGGCTCCATGAGCAAAACGTTAGGCCTTTCAAGGCCTCTGGATGATGCAACACATGCCACCTGGAACACAACTACCTCCATCATGTTCATCTGGCGTTGGGTGACGTCTAGGGTCACAAGGGTGACGTCATGGGCCTCCCAAGGCCAACGTTCGGGGGGGAGAACAAGAACCCCTAGGTCCAAGCCTGCCAAAGTGTCTCTGGTGGAACATCCTTCTTTTTCTCTGGTGCAAGCCCCTGGTGTCTCTCTACCCCTTGTTGGGGTCACAACATCCATCTGGTGGGATTTTAACCCCATGGAGGTTCGAGCTAATCATCTCCCCATATGTACCTGTCCACCGGGCATGGTCCTGCAACAACAACAAGTACGCCCTCCATGGGCTCATAAGTCATAGGGATCATAGCAATGTCAATCACGTCTAATAATCAAATTACCCAAACATGTGCATCAAACCCCCCTTTACCTAGACAAATGCTCAAAGATGTTATGCAGTTTAACAAGCCAAGTTTGGAGAGGGTCTCAGGATGTCCTATTGGGTTAATCCTCCTCAAGTTTGGGGTGTTTCCTGTTGAAATATTGTAATTGTAAAGAGTATTCTAATTATTATTGATGTATTATTCATTAGATCAATCCCCTTTTGTGGATTGATTCATGTCGGGTATTGTAAATGACCAAATCCCCTTTTGTGGATTGGTCAAATCCTAATTGTAATGGGCTAAATGAAAAGTCAGCCCCAGAATATATTAAAGTGGTTATAACCACCCAGAATGAGAAGTCCACCCTGCCGGTGAAAAGACACCCCAGTTCAGCGCCTGCTAGATTGTATAAATAAGAGAGGCTAGCACCTCATTTGTACAACACTTGTTCATCAAAGCACAAGTTTGGAGCTGCAGTTGGAGAAGAAGAAGAGAGAGAGAAGCGCACTTCTCGGAGAGAACTTTCTGTATTTGTTTGAGTTATCTCTTGGCATTGTATTGGCTATCTATATTAAGGAAGTTTTTACTGGGTTTTCTCCCCCGTGAGGGTTTCCCAGGATAAATGATGTGTCTCTTGTGATTGTGTATTTCTCATTGATCATATCTATGCTATTGTTATCTAATGAAATGAAATGAAACTCAATAATAGCTTAAACCTTAACATGGTATCAGAGCTAAGTTGAAGACAGCATCTTTCACAAGAAGAACAAAAACATCACTGTTGTCATACATGCAAATTAGGGCTTTTTATTGAAGAAGAGTTTCAGCCTCAAAACCATCTAGAAAAGTGTGCCCTAACCCAAGGAGTTCTTTGGCACCTTCAACACACCTTTTCAGTGGGTAGATCTCCCGGAAAGTGAAACCCTAGTTTTCATCGGTACCAGAAGTACCAGAAGTACCAGAAAACCAGAAGCACCAGTCCAAAAATCTGTTGGTCAAGTTTGAGGGGGTAAAAGTTGGATTTTCATAAATCTGACTGCACCAGCTTACTCGCCTCAGCTCGGCGCATCTATCCCGTGGATCAGATTTTCAAAATTTGAAGTTTGAAAAATTAGGGTTTCCTCATAAAACCCTAATTTGCAGTTACAGTTGCAGTCTCAGAACTAGTTGCAGTATCAATTGCAGTTGCAGTACTAGTTGAAGTATCAGTCGTAGTGCCAGTTGCAGTCATCCTTGAAGTTTTTAAGAGTTGGTGATCATTGTCGCTGCTACCAGATGGTGCCACTACCTGCAAATGCTATCAGAGGTATGTACTCACATATGTTTAAATTGTTAAGAGTTAAAGGGTATTTGCAGGAGAAGGGATCTCTTGCCATAGATCCAAAAGGATCTCAAGATCCAACACATTCAGAGGAATAATACAACCCAGGTGTGATTATTCTGATATGCATCTATTTGTTATGACATTATTTTGATCAGTGTTGCATGTTGTAGCTATGACCAGCATTCTAACCTTTGGTCAAAATCCAAGTCAAGGTATTAGATGGATTAAAGTTGAGACCATAGAGTTTATTCTCTAACCCAACCTTCTATCAAGATAGCATATTGTCCTAGTACAAAAGATAGGTTGAAGAAAGCACTCGTCATCTTGAATGAAGGAGACTTGGAAGAAAAGCAACACACTCTTGAAGACGAGGCCACAGGTCCCAGGTTTGATTAAATTGATAATATTCAAAGTTGCACATGACAAGTTATAAGTAAACATTATAGTTGAGATAGCAGTCTTTGAAGAATATTATACTTGGTAGCATGTGAGCATATTGAGATAAATGCTTAATGTAATCATTTGCCTGATACAAACTAACATCTCCTCTAGGAGAAATCTCTTGTGTTAGTTCCAGGTTGCCATGGAGGAATGTTTGATCACAACACTATAAGAGTGTTGACCTCATTTCGTATTTTATTTCTTACTCTTGATCTTTGCTTCAGACAAGTCACAAGTGAAAGCTCTAAAGGACCCACTATGACGATTATTCATTCTATTGCTTTATCTACTATTATCAAAAGAGTACTATTCCTGCTTGTTGTTTTGTTGACCTCGTTTCAGGTCACAAGTGATAACTCTGAGGAAGCTATAGTGAAGGTTGTTGAAGGCAACATATTATATGAGACATGAAGCAGGCTATGTACATGACCATACACACTCATGTACCAAAGAAGATGAAGAAGAAACTATCTCTTGAGATTCAGAGTATCTCATATGAAGATTGATTGAAAGGAGTAGAAGGCTCCAAAGATGACCGAACATTAGAACGGGAAGCAAATCTCGTTTGAAGCATGACTCTGTATTTAGACTTGGTATTCAACACCAAGTATACCCTGTAAGAGATGATGAAGTCCTTATAGACTCAGAAGAAATCAAGAGTAAGCCTGATATAAGAAAGTATCAGATGAGGAGTCAACTTCCATGATTGGGAGACAGATGTCGTAAGAAGACTAGATCGTAGCTTCATAAACTTCTAGGAGATATGAAATCTCCTGGGAAGACTCCCTTGTTTTAGTGACAAAGAAGGAAGCCAGTTAGAAAGACTAGGATATGGATTCTTCCGTGAGAAAAGAGGTCAGTATTGACTACCAATATTGATCTATACAGATCAAACATGTTGCAGATATACAAAGCCTGATGTATGTCTAGAGGATTCTCCCAACAAAAGGGAGAAGACTATGACGAGACACTTATTGAAGAAATAGTTCCAGTATTTATGAAGACAACCAGAACAACCATGATTCATATATAGTATGAGATGCAGGGGGAGCAATCCCCATATTTAAAATTGAGTGGCAGTTGGTGCAGTACATTAATTGGGTCATGGAGACATGACTACAATGAAAGATAGAGTTACCTCCATGAAAGAAGAAGAGCTATCTTCAGTATCAGTTATTGAGCCACCCTTAGTTTCAGATGAAGTTGTTGTCGTTATATAAGAAGAGGAGTTACTCTCAGATTTTAGCAGCCACAGTGAGGATGAAGCAATCATTCTCAGCCGTAGAGCAGGTGCAGGTTCAGAGTCCCAGTTCCAGAAGGAACAGTTGCAGAGAGAGTAGAGGACATACTCCCAGGTAGTGAGACAGATAAGTGCTTTGCAGAAAGTACATAGAGCGAGCACATGATTGTGCAAATTGAGTTACAGCTGAGCAAGTGTACCAGATTGGTACAATGTAATGAGAAAAATTGATCTGAATATTGAAGACAGAAAGACTCATGTCTGCGAGTTGAGGAAGGATCTGTATGTGTTGAAGCAAGCTCCTAGAGCTTGATATTGCAGAGGATAGACAGTTTTCTGACGAGCTTGGGCTTTACCAAGAGTAAAGTTGATTCTAACCTCTACCTCAAGGTTATGAATGATGAGCCGGTGATATTGTTGTTGTATGTGGATGACTTATTCTTAATTGGAGAAGAAAAACTCATCACCGAATGTAAGAAGAAGCTCGCTTCAAAATTTGAGATGAAAGACCTTGGCCTAATGCATTATTTCTTAGGTCTTGAGGTATGGCATAGCCCAGAGAGAATCTTCCTTGACCAAGGGAAGTATGTAGTTGAAATCCTGAAGAGATTTGATATGTTGAAGTGCAAGTCCATGAATACACCCATGGAAACGAAGCTGAAGCTTCTGGTCGACACTTCGTCAGAATTGATTGATGCCACACTGTATAAACAGATCATTGGATCGCTAATGTGTCTGACGAACACCAGACCAGATATTTGTTTTGCCGTGAACACTTTGAGTCTGTTTCTGGTAGAACCCAGACATGTTCACCTAGTTGTTGCAAAACATGTGACGAGGTACCTTAAGGGTACGTTAGATTGTGGTCTCAGTTAATGATGGAGATCATGACTCCACACTGAGTGGGTACACTGATTTAGATTGGGCTGGAAGTGTCTCTAACAGGAAGAGCACTTCAGGATGTTGTTTCAATTTGGGATCAGCCATGATCTCATGGCAGAGTAGGAAGCAATCAAGTATTGCTCTCAGTACAGCGGAAGCAGAACACTTTGTTGCATGTTCTACCAGTTGTGAAGCCATATGGCTTCGTAAGTTGTTGACTAGTCTATTCGACCTAGAGATGGAAGCAACCACAATCCTATGTGATAACCAGAGCTGTATAAAGATAACAGAGAACCCTGTGTTCCATGACAAGTCAAAACACATAGAGATCCGATATCATTACATCCGTGACATGGTGCAAAGGGGAGCCATAAAGCTCCAATATGTTAGCATGGATGAACAGGTTGTCGATGTGTTGACCAAGCCTCTATCTCATGTAAAGTTTGAGCACTTTCAAGATAAGCTCGATATAGTCCGAAAGGACCTCCCTCGATAGGGGGAGTAGTGTTGTATTGAGATGCCAGCCTAGTGATGTGCTTCCAGCTTAATTGTTGTGTTGAGATGTCAGCCGAGTGTTGTGCTTCCAACTTAATTGCTATGTTGAGATGTCAGCCTAGTGTTGTGCTTCCAGCTTAATTGTTGTGTTGAGATGCCACCCGAGTGTTGTGCTTCCAGCTTAATTGTTATGTTGAGATGCCAGCCAAGTGCTGTGCTTCCAGCTTAATTGTTGTGATGAGATTCCAGTTTAACTGTTGATGACAACTTAATTGTTGTGTTGAGATTTCATCTTAATTGTTGATGCCAGCTTAATTGTTGTGTTGTGATTCCAGCTTAATTGACGTGTTGTGATTCCAGCTTAATTGTTGTGTTGTGATTCCAGCTTAACTATTGGATTGTGATCCCAACTTAATTGTTGTGTAGTGTGCTAGCCTCGTGTTGTGATGATGTGTCAGCCTCGTGCTGATGACATGCCAGCCTCGTGTTGTGATGATGTGCAAGCCTCGTGCTGTGATGATGTGTTGCCAGCTTCGTGTTGTGATGCCAGCCTCGTGCTGAAGACTCTCAGCCTAGTGTTGATGTTGATGATGCTCCAGCCTTTGTGTTGTGATGTTATTGTTGTTGATGATGCTCCAGCCTTTGTGTTGTGATATTGCTGCTTTTGATGTTGTATCAGCCTTGTGTTGTTATTGATGATGATGATGTATTGGTGTTATACTAATCCATGTTGATGCAGATGTTGATGATGCCACTTTAGCTTCTTGCTAAAGATGATGATGAGGATGCCACTTTAGCTTCTTGCTAAAGATGATGATGATGATGCCACTTCATCTCCTTACTGAAGATGATTATGATGATGATGATGTCATTTCATCTTTCATGCCAAAGATGATGATGTTACTTTAGCGTCACACTGAAGATGATGATGATATTACCTTAGCCTCATGCTGATGAGCATGATGATGCCATTCCATCTCTCTGCTGTGAATGACAATATTGATGATGAGAAAAACTTCCGATGATTTATAGATATGCCAATCAGTGTTCCAAGATGTTGTTGATGATGTTGCCCTCTCTCTCGCCTGACGCTGTTGTAGAATACCCTTCTTGTTAAGGGGGAGTGTTGAAATATTATAACTGCAAGAGTATTCTAATTATTATTGATGTATTATTTATTAGATCAATCCCCTTTTGTGGATTGATCATGTCGGATATTGTAAATGACCAAATCCCCTTTTGCGGATTGGTCAAACCCTAATTGTAATGGGCTAAATGAAAAGTCAGCTCCAGAATATATTAAAGTGGTTATAACCACCCAGAATGAGAAGTCGGCCCTGCCAGTGAAAAGACACCCCAGTTCAGCACATGCCAGATAGTATAAAGAAGAGAGGCTAGCGCCTCATTTGTACACACACACTTGTTCATCAGAGTGCAAGTTTGGAGCTGCAGTTGGAGAAGAAGAAGAGAGAGAGAGAGGCGCACTTCTCGGAGAGGACTTTCTGTATTTGTTTGATTTATCTCTTGGCATTGTATTGGCTATCTATAATAAGGAAGTTTTGCTGGGTTTTCTCCCCCATGAGGGTTTCCCAGGATAAANTGTGATTGTGTATTTCTCAGTGATCCTATCTTATGCTATTGTTATCTAGTAAAATGCAAAGAACTCTAATAATATATTAAACCTTAACATCTAGCTCGCCATGATGAATTACCAAAGTTTCTTGTAATAACATGTTAAAATAAGTATCGACTCAATTAAATAGAACGCGTTAGCTGTAACAACAAAAGGTCGATTAAAATATAGGACATGGATTACCTGTGATCAAGCGATTGCAGTAATAATGTAGTAACACTCAACAAATACAGGGACCAAGACAACACAAATTCTTTGCAAAGTATGTTTCATAAACTTACGACGTAATTTTATTCTGAATAAAAGTGTTTTTATAGTTCGTAAGCCATATTAATCTAACACAAGCATGCCATAACTCGGGTGTGTACGATAATATTACTAAATTAGGCCTTAACTTCTGTTTTTAATGTCCATTATCGTCTTCATTAAATACCATTAAGGCTAATGGACACCTGGATTTTTGCATCAGAGGTTGTGCCAAGTTGTGTTTAAAATAAGATTGTTTTCGGGACAGTGCATTCGGAGGATGAGAGATTGTGGGTTGATTTGAACTCCGAGGGGAAGGGTATCGAAGGTGTATTCCCTCATATGTGTATAGATGTGTGGACCTAACACATCAACCAATAAGTAGCGTTATGGGATGAGGTGGAACCCATTGAAGTCTTGGCATCGTAGGTAGTTAGGGTGAGGTTGAAATTAAACCCTAAGGGGAAGGTAGCGCCATAATATTCACTTTTCTAGAAAGGCATGTCCAATGTGTTTTTTAATAGGAATTTGAAACACAACTATCGGAGTTGTAAAATATGAGGAGACATTTGAGCTCCGATGGAGACAATATCGAAGAATATTCTTTCATCCTGGGAGAATGTGTGGGACACACACGTGGGAAGGTTCGAGAGGTTGTTAGAGTTTTAACTTTGGAGCTCGAGAGGATGGGGCATGAAGTGGATTCCGACGAGAATGGTATCAAAGGTAATATTACTTCGATACCTTAGAAATGGTGTTAAGTCCTCAAAGCAATAAAAACAACTTATTGGAGAAATATAACCAGGAAGTCAAGGGTCCAATCCTAGGATGCCATTTGGGGAGGTGGAATTTTAACAGGTTATACTGGTTTGGGGGGAAAAAATATCTTGGGTTTGATGTAATAATCCACATGGTATCGTGAAGGCAAAACAATGTATGTGCTGAAGTCATTAGAGTACGATGATCGAAGTTTAGGTTGATGCATGACGAAATGAACTCCAATGGACATGATCTTGAAACAAGTATGAGTTAAGCGTGTATTTCCTTAGTGAAGAAAATATGTATTCCTTGTAGGGTAGAAATTAGGCGCCAAAAGGAAAACCAAAACAAGGGACCCGTAAAATTTAAAATGTGGGTAGTTATGCGAAGTGAGCCACAACAAATGATGACTTACTGGGAAGAATTAGTTATCTTTGAGTTCCAAAAAGAGAGAGACTTAAACCAGATTTAAAGAGAAATTTACCTTATAGTAGTCCATTCAGTACTCAACTTAGGGACCCCGCATCCAGTGGTCTGGGGGCAATCTATAAATAAAAACCCGTTACCAATGATTTTTCACATAATTTGAGTGAACGTTTATGGCAAACTTCATACACCCATAGTGAAACATTTAGAGTGACACCACAGAGCAATATTCATCAACTGCTATAGACCAAATTGTTTTCCACACCTCTCTTTCCCAACATTGCTTCGCTTCCAACAAGCGTCCATAGCCCCGACGAGTTTACTTGTACTTCCCATGCTTTTAGTAGCATTTGTAAATGTGTTGACTTGCACATAATAGATCTAGATAAACAATGATACACACATTTGCAGAGAGAATTTGAAAAAGAAGAAGAAGGAGAGAAAGAATGGAAAGAATTCTCATTAACCATTTTGAATAATGAATAATTTACACATGATATACTCTGTATAACTCAATGAGTTTG
>CBVK0100502493.1:0-10607 GCA_900067695.1 Picea abies | reverse complement strand
CCCTTCTTTTATAGGCTAGAAGAAGCTAGGTATTTGGTCGAATTTTCGGCCATGCATGGCTGAAAGGTTTAGTTAACTTACCCAAAGTTGTGTGTTATGTCAGCAACTTTCCTTTTTCCATGATTTTGTAGGTACACGCGAGTTGTCTTGGGTCAGCTAGCGTGTACATGCGTGCAATAATGTAGCAGGGCATGTGGGCCTTTATAAAAGGGGTTTTTAAGAAGAATTATTCAGCAGTGTTTTGGCAAAGAAGGAATCTGAGATGGCTTGATGTCAGGTAAGCATGTTTGGTGCAAATTAGGGTTATAACAGTCCCCTCCGACTACTCTTCTACTCGAAAGCAAAACCTAACTACTACCTAAGTTCCGTTACATTCAAGAATAGGAGTGAAACTCCCAGATCACTCGTGATCATTCAGCTCCCAAGTGTTTGATCTTCTTCAGTTTTCGATCATTTCAAAAAGATTTGTAGGAAACACCAACGATTAAGATTCTGAAATGATTCAAAGGCACTCTAAGGTATTGAGTTGTCTCTCCACATGTGCTTGTCGATGATGATCCTGCATCACAAATCTCCAAGACCAGATGGATTTTCCATATCCTTTTATAGGCATTTCTGGTATCTAATTAAGTATGACCTTGGAATCATGCTACATTACTCACACTAGACCTTAAAATTGGGGGGCAACACCAACTCTTCCTTTTTATATGTTGTTCCTAAAGAATCTAATCCCACCTCCTTCGCCAAATTCAGACCCATTTCTCAATGAAAGTCTTCATATAAAATGCTTACCAAGATAATAACTACTTGGTTGAAAAACATTCTCTCTAGAATTATTTTTCCCAACCAAGGAGGTTGTATGCATGATAAACAAATTATGGATAATATAGTGCTAGTTCACGAAGTTGTCCATTCAAGGTGAAAGGGAAAGGTATGGTCATCAAATTGGATATGGCTAAGGATTTTGACCATGTTTGGCATGTGTTTTTACTTCAGTTTCTTGAGAGATTTGGTTTTTTCCCTAAATTCATCAAATGGTTCTCATTGTACATAAGTGGGCCTTGGATAACTCCTTTAGTGAATGGTAGGCCCACTCGTTTTCTTCAAATCAACGGAGGCCTCTGTCAAGGCTGCCCTCTTTCTCCCCTTCTCTTGATCATCATGGTCGAAGCCTTGAGTGGAGAATTAGAATATGAAAGGCTTGTTGGGAATCTTCCATGTCTTCAAATAGCTAGAGGGGCTAGAAATATTAACCATTCTCAATTTGTCGATGCTACCATTTTGATGGGGGGGAGCATTAATGATCATTGTTTCAAGGTTTAAAATAGTTATGAACTCCTTTCTTGATGCTTTAGGGGGTGTTTCCAATCATAGAAAATGTCAAATAATGGGTTGGAAAACTTCTCCTTGGGAGTTGGGTGCAATTTCAAGAATCTTTCACTTTCCAATCATTGATAAATGGGCATCTTTTTGGTACTTGGGCATTCCAATTTCTTTAAAAGTTTCTACATCTCAGGAATGGTTGCATGTTGTTGAAAAGATAAATAATTTTTTTCTCATTGGGGTATGCAACGGTTAAACCTAGTTGGTCGAATCATCCTAATAAAATATGTTTTTATCTACTCTTTTGATTTACCAGTGTTCTGCCTTGCTTGCATCCTCGTAAAAATATCATTGGTCTTCAATCTAAGAAACTCAAGTAATTTCTCTCGTGAGGGGGCAATGAAACCAAAAAAAAAATCATTTGGTGAATTGGACTCGGTTCATTATTCCAAAATACAGAGGGGGATTATGAATTCATGACCCCAGAATAGTGAACAAGATGATGGGGATGAAAATGACATGGAGGCTCATTACCGGTCATATTGCATGGTGGAAAAAATATCTGGTAAATAAATATTTTTTTGTAACAAGGAAAATATGTTTAGAAAACCCCCCAAAACAAAACAAGGTCTCTCCTATATTTATATTATTACTTGTTGTTCAAAATTACTTTTGTGAGCATATTTCTTGGATTCCAAGCAATGGATGATAGATTCATATATCTGAAGATAAATTTATGTCAAATGATTTCCTTGCAATGCATCGGGATTTGGCGCCCATTTGGCTATTGATGTTGGAAAAGGGGATCAATACGTTGTTCAACATCTCTGAATGGCATTTGTTGGGTATCTGTTATATTATTTACACAACTAGACCTAGTGATGGTTGTGGGGTCATAAGAGTGTTGGTAGTGGAGTCTAATTATCTTCCAGATTCACATGTAGGTATGCGTACCCCCTTCTTCCAGGGGTTCATAGATATGATAGTAGAAGTTATGTTAGGGTTTTCATCCAACAAGGCAACTCTCTTTTTGTATGAGGTCATTGTATTGTGGTTGTGTATGATGAATAGAAGAGGCGTGGCTCTAAATAGGTTTCTGGTTTTCCCGTTTTGGGTTTCCAGGGTAAAATATTTGTGTAATGTGTGTGTGTTCCATTGAATATTTTTTTATTATTATTGAGAATCTGTTTGTAGTAATTAATTGTACAAGGTTAAAATCTACATAGTCGTTCCTCCCTTGAGTGGATAGGCTGGAAATCTCTTCGATTACCAGATCTCATATCTCCTATATACAATTTGTTACTTCTTTTTCTCCATGGTTGCACTCCCTGGCATAGAAGGAAGAATGAATCTTGTGGATGGAAAGGCTCTCTATATATTGTAAACAAGGGGTATCACTCTTTAATTAAATCCTTTATTTCCTTTCCCTGCTCTAGTTTGTGGGATTTCACATGGAATAATGATTGTTTTCCAAAGATAAATTTCTTCAGTTGGTTACTCACTCACAAAAAAGTGTTGACCTCTGAAAATTTGTATAAGCATGGCACTGGAGGTTCGTCTCATTGTGTCCTCTACCAACTCGAGGAGGAATCATCCCAACAATATAGATTCACGAAGGATGTTTGGTCACTGGTTTTAGACAACCTCAAGCAAATGTTCGACTAGCATTGTTTATATATTTTTTCCCATTGGTGGAGAAGATATCAAGGAAGTTTTAAACAAAAATCCAATTTTAAAAGGATTTGGGAATCCCTCCCAATGTATGTCTACTGGTGCATTTAGTTATCTCGAAAAAAAATCCATCTTTCAGGAAGAAAAGAAAGTCCCCAAGCATGTGGCCTCTAAATCCCTTTCCTTATTGATTGAATACATGCATAATCGAATGAAAGGAATAGATCAGGTTTTAGATGCATGTGAACAGAGTTGGATGGACAGGTTTAAATTGGGACCACCATTGCTTCATGATAAAAAAATAGGGAAAAAAACTCTAAAATGGGCTATAAGGTTATCCAATACTGAACTCAAACATTGGATATCTCAGCAACAATCTCATATCATTTTCTTTGATGGGGCATCCAAGAATAACCCAGGGGCAGTAGGTGTATGGGGGACAATATGTAATCTCGGAGGAAATCCCTTGATTCATTTTTGTGGGGCCTTGGGAATGTTACAAACAAATATGTTGAATCTTATGCCTTGTGGTAAGGTCTTAAGTTCACTGGGGCTAATGGTTTCTAGAAGATCATCATATTGGGGGATTTTATGATTGTGATTTGTTGGCACTTGACCAAGTTTTGAGGATATTTGGTCATGTTTGACCTACTTTTGGGACTTCGACAGGCTATCGAAGGTGGAGCACAAGATGAAGCAAAGATCGCAGGATCTCGGCCCCTTTTTAGGGATTTTTGGGTTTTGGGCTTATGTAAAATAGTTATGACCTCCTTTCTTGATTCTTCAGGGGTGTTTTCAATCATAGAAAATGTCAACTAATGGGTTGGAACACTTCTCCTTGGGAGTTGGGTGCAATTTCAAGAATATTTCACTTTCCAATCATTGACAAATGGGAATCTTTCTGATACTTGGGCATTCCAATTTATTTAAAAGGTTCTACATCTCAGGAATGGTAGCATGTTGTTGAAAAGATAAATCATAAATTTTCTCATTGGGGTACGCAATGGTTAAACATAGTTGACTGAATCATCCTAATAAAATATGTTTTATGTACTCTTCTAATTTACTAGTGTTATGCCTTGCTTGTAGCCTCCTAAAAATATCATTGGTCTTCCATCTAAGAAACTCAGGGAATTTCTCTGGCGAGGGGGAAAAGGAAACCAAAAAAAAAATCATTTGGTGAATTGGACTTGGTTCATTAGTCCAAAATACAGAGGGGGATTAGGAATTCGTGACCCTGAAATAATGAACAAGATGATGGGGATGAAAATTCCATGGAGGCTCATTACCAGTCATATTTCATGGTGAAAAAAAACATCTGGTAAATAAATACTTTTTTGGAACAAGGAAAATATGTTTAGAAAACCCCCCAAAACTAAACAAGGGCTCTCCTATCTTTGTGTTATTACTTCTTGTCCAAAATTGCTTTTGTGAGCATATTTCTTAGATTCCAAGCAATGGATGACAGATTCGTATATGTGAAGATAAATTTATGTCAAATGGTTTCCTTGCAATGCATCAGGATATGGACCCCCTTCAGCTATGAATGCTGGAAAAGGGGATCAATACGTTTTTCGACATATCTAAGTGGAGTATCTTGGGTATGTGTTATATTCTTTGCACAACTAGACCTAGTGATGGTTGTGGGGTCATAAGGGTGTTGGTTGTTGAGTCTAATTATCTTCCAGATTCACATGTAGGTATTCCTACCCCCTTCTTCCAGGGGTTCATAGATCTGAAAGTAGAATTTATATTAGGGTTTTCGACCAAGAAGGCAACTCTCGTTTTTTAAAAGTTCATTGTATTGATATTGTGTATGATGAATAGAAGAGGTGTGGCTCTAAACATGTTTTTGGTTTTCTCGGTTTGGGTTTCCAAGGTACAATATTTTTGTAATGTGTGTGTGTGCCATTGAATGTTTTCTGTTTTTATTGAGAATCTATTTGTAGTAATTAATTATACAAGGTTAAAATCTACATATCCATTTCTCCCTTGAGTGGATAGGCTGGAAATATCTTCGATTTCTAGATCCCTTATCTCCTATATACAATTTGTTGCTTCTTTTGCTCCATGGTTGCACTCCCTGGCATAGAAGGAATACTGACTCTTGTGGATGGAAAGGCTCTCTATATATTGTAAACAAGGGGTATCACTCTTTAACTAAATCCTTGATTTCCTTTCCATGATCTACTTTGTGGGCTTTCACATGGAATAATGATTGTATTCCAAAGATAAATTTCTTTCGTTGGTTACCCACTCACAAAAAAGTGTTGACCTCTGAAAATTTGTATAAGTGTGGCATTGCAAGTATGTCTCGTTGTGTCCTCTACAAACCCCTAGGAGGAATCATCCCAACATTTATTTGTGGAGTATATATTCATGAAGGAGGTTTGGTCAGTGGTTTTATACAATCTCAAGCAAAGGTTCGACTAGCATTGTTTATATCTTTTTTCCCATTGGTGGAGAAGATACCAAGGAAGTTTTAAACAAAAATCCAATTTTAAGAGGATTTGGGAAGCCCCCCCAATGTATATCTACCAGTGCATTTAGTTATCTCGAAAAAAAGCCATCTTTCAGGAAGAAAAGAAACTCCCCAAGCACGTGACCTCTAAATCCCTTTCCTTATTGATTGAATACATGCATGATCGAATGAAAGGAATGGATCAGGTTTTAGATGCATGTGAACAGATTTGGATGGATAAGTTTAAATTGGGGCCACCATTGCTTCATGATAAAAAAAAAAGGCAAAAGAAATCTAAAATGGGCTATAAGGTTATCCAATATTGAACTCAAAGAGTGGCTATCTCAGCAACAATCTCATATCCTTTCCTTTGATGGGGCAACCAAGAATAACCCAGGGGTAGTAGGTGCAAGGGGGGGAATATGTAATCTCGGAGGAAATCCCTTGATTTAGTTTTGTGGGGCCTTGGGAATGTTATAAACAAATATGTTGAATCTTATGCCTTGTGGAAAGGTCTTAAGCTCACTGAGGCTAATGGTTTTGAGAATATCATCATATTGGGGGATTATATGATTGTGATTCGGGCTATCATTAACCAATCTAACCTTGAGACTAAATCCATCCCTAAAGTGTTTTCTCGCACTATAAGTCTTCTTGTTGGTTTTGAGTAAAAGGTCTTTCACATTCTACATGAGCATAACAACTTCATAGATGATTGTGCTAATCATGGAACAAATTTGGGAGAAGGTGTAATTGAAGTTAATGGGGTTTGTGATTTTCTTCATCTACCTTAATCTATGGGTATGCATCCAAGTGTTATGTATAGATGAAAATTGGTTCCTTGGTATCCACGTTATTTCGGTTGTCCATCAAACTCTGCACACTTTCGAGTTAATTAATTCATAACAATGAGTATGTGTGAACCTTAATACTTTGGGAGAATGGTTGGTGCTCTAGTTTTCACCATGTGTGGCTTACCCCTATATGGTTTGTATAAGTTTCAATGTGGTTCTTGGAAATTTTATTAGAGCAAGTTGGTGGGCATCATCGATGGGTTTTGTTCGCTGTGGTATGTTAGCTCTCTATAGACTAGTGTTTCTCTGGTTTCCTAGTTGATGTATTTTAATTCCATCCCAAAAATATGGTATAAACTATAGGTTTTAAATTATGTCACACATTCTTTGCATCCTGGGTTATCATTTGCATTGTCTAAATTTGATTTTGGGTTGATTCCCTTTGAGGATTTTCTCCAAATTTTAGTTTTTTGGGATGAAAAAGTCAAAGGTGGTGAAAGGTATCTATGTTCCATTATTTCGTCTTCTACGGGTTTTTTCCCTCTTGGTTTGAATTCCCTTCTCTCTACTACTCTAGGGTCCTTGTCAGTGTTCGTTCGTATAATAGAGGTTTGCATTTGGTGATTTTTCGTGTAGCAACTATCATCTCCTTCAAAAGTCCATACATAATTAGGAGCTTGGGTCTTGGTCCTGGTTCTCTCACCAGTCTCTCTCTGTGTTCTGAAATATATATAAGTCGTACCCAATGATGTGATGTCCAAAAACTCCATTTCTGTTTGAATGTGTCTATGAAGAAAGCCATGATATTTTGGCACAAGATTTCACTCATACTATTTGATACCCAATTTGGTGAGCAAGGTATGGAAAATATTGGTGAAATCTGGTACTATCTAGTCCCTTTCCTGACGCAGGGTGATCCATCTTGTGCACTAGTCCTCGTAGCTTCCAATAGGGTAGTATTGTTATTTAATGGCATCCCTAGAGGAATCCCATGTGGGGGAGACCCTAAATATTGCAGATTCCTCTATGGTCCTTTACTCAGAGTAAGTATCCCACCAGTCCTTAACACGAGGGATGACCTTGAGGAGTGCAAAAGTAATATTTTCCCTATCAGAAAAATTGTGGACCAAAAAATACCCTTTGAGTAGATTCAACCATTTATCTACAACATTTGCATCTATTAGTCCTTAAAATAACAAAATATCAAAATTTGCATGTACCTTGAAGGGGGTTGCATGGCCGCTTGATNNATATGCGTCTCCTGTGTGCAGTCGCCAAAGGATCTGTGCAAAGTTGTCCATCATTTCATTCCTTTGTCGTGCAAGGGCTTCATCGAGCAACATTTTAAAATGATCTCTTGCTCCATCATATTTCTTTTCGTCCCCCATGGGTTGTTGTCGGGATCAATGCGATAAATCTTGCAAAGGCTCGACTGGTTCGAGTCCCAACTTCTTGTACCCAGATATTTTCAGGGACATGCCCAAAGAAAAATAAATGAAGAGAAGACCACTCTGATACCACTGATTCGGATTTATGAGCGGAATGAAATGAATAACAGAATGAATACAATAACATGGAGATATGGAGAACAACAATAGATATCCAGTGAACAATAACTTCTATTGAATAAATAAAATAGGTTGAAACTGTAAAACTGCAGAACTACAAGCAACTTACTCGAATGGTGGTAGCTATCTCTGAGAAGAGATGTGACTGCTACGCACATCCATCTGAGAAGAATGATTACAATGAGGCTCCAAAGGCCTTTTTAACATTACTCATGAATTCCAAAACCCTAGAACTCCAAAAACCTAACCCTAGGAGATGAAACACCAATATTTATATGGGCTCAATGGGTAAGTTGGTACCTCAACTTCTCGGGGTCGTAAATTTTGCATACAACCTCTTTTTTAGGCACATGATAGCCTTTTGGAAAGGTATTTTCGAGAACTACACATTATTCCATCAAAATCTGACTCTGTCAATAGTTTGACTATGGAAAGACAAAAAAAGGTTGTTTAGGGCCCCAAAACGACCCTGGAAGTACAAAAAGATGTATTGACTTCAAAACTTCCAAAATAAGCCATTTGGATTAGGTGGGTGGCCCCCAATCCCAATATGGAAGCTGTGTAGGGAGTTAGACAACCTCGAAAGTGTAGAACCCACAATTACAAATAATTATAGAAGAACTTGTTGAACTAAAAATTGTCAGTTGGAATAGGTGGGTGGCCACCAATATCCACCTGGATCATTCCTGCCCACTTAGGAAGTAATGGTCTCCATTGCATTGAGTACCCCCATCATGTGAGAAAATTTCTATTGAATTTGGCTCCGGGTGAGCCACTTTCCATGTTGCAAGAGCTTCCCTACCTTAACAACCCGATAAAGTTGGATCCTTTGCTGGAAAGTTCCCTTGACCTATGTGTCCATTATCTAATCAGTGGATGCATGTTCCATGCAATCAGGGTTGAGCTTTGTTGGGTCAATTGTTTTGCGATCTTCGAGGTGTCCAATAATGGTGGAAAATATGGATGGAGGAGGTCCACATTGAACACTAGGTGCAGGGCAATGAAGGGGGGAGTGTTGAGCTCAAAATCATTGTCACCCACAACCTTGGTGATGGTGTAAGGCCCATAGTGAAGTGGACGAAGCTTTCAATGGGGCCCTATAAGGTTTTCATTCTACAAAGGTATCTAGACCTTGTCTCCCACTTGAAACTTTTGCGGTACCTAGTGTTGATCATGGAGCTTCTTGTACTTAGCATTGGATTTCTGAAAAATCTCATGGAACTATTGGCGGATGTGCTAAATCCACTCAATGAATCTGGTGGCTTTGTCGGCCTCAAACTGAACATGGGAAGAATCTATCTGTGTGGTTGCAAGAGGTAGTGCAACATCAGTGGGACCCAAGGGTTGGAATCCTAGCCCCACCTAAAAGGGGCTATGACCGATGGAGCTATGGAGAGCCCTATCATAGTTGTGTTTAACATAGGGAAGACTCTCATCCCATGTACATAGATGCTTAGAGTTATACATGTGAAGGATGTGCACAATCATCTGATTGACAACCTCTATTTGGCCATCGGTTTGAGGGTGGAAGGAAGTGGATTTAATGAGCTTGGTGTCCAAAAGTGACCAGAGACTCGACCAAAATGTGCTAAGGAATCTGTTGTCTTGATCAAATATGATGGTCTATGGTATCCCAAAATGGACCCACAATCGTTCAAAGAAGAGCTTGGAAGTATCTTCCGTTGTGATGCTCTTCTTCCAGGCTGTGAAAATGGCCATCTTCGAAAATCAATCAACCACCACAAATACGCAATCATTGCCTTTCTTGGTGGATGGAGGGCCATACATTTAATCCATCGATATGGATTCCCAAGGCCTCTCAAGAGTAGGAAGAGGGGTGTATAAGCCTTTCTTATTGATGGCTGGCCTCTCAAGAGTAGGAAGAGGGGTGTATAAGCCTTTCTTCTTGATGGTTTGATTAGCAATGGCACGACAAGTGCAAGATCTTATATACTTGCTGACGTCCTATCGAATTTTTATCCAAAAAAAATGTTTCTGTAGAACAACCACAATTTTCTCCATGCCAAAATGTGTTGTCATCCGACTGTAGTGAGCCTCCTAAATCATATTTGCATGCTCGCTTGCAGGAACATAGATATGGCCCAGATGGAATAACAATCCATCTTGGATATGAAAATTGGTGACATACGCGCCTATACCCAAGAACCGATAGGTGGTGGTGAAGTCAGGATCTCGTTGATAAAGTTGGGGCCACTCTGATGCCTCATTCCCACAGGAATGGAGCATGGTGGTGAATGTAGCCATGGGAGGTCGATTAAGACAGTCAACGACACAAATTTTTCTCCATGTCTTATACTTGATGTTGAGATGGAACTGCTGCAGGTATGTGGACCACTTTTGATGGTGGCCATTCTGCAACTTCCCTTGTGTCTGTATGAACTGCAGAGGCTTGTGATCAATGTGGATTATTGTCTCCTTTCCCAAAATTTAATGTTTCCATTGACGACAATATTTCACAATGGAATACATTTCCTTGTCATAGGTGGGGTGCTTCCGGATGATATCTAAGAGTGTCTCACTATGATATGCTACTGGATGACCATGTTGAGTGAGAACTACACCTACAACATAGTTGTATGGATCAGTCTCAATCTCGAATGGTTGTTGCAAATCAGTTAAGGAGAGTACTGGAGTTGAGAATAAGCAATGCTTCAGATCATCAATTGTTTGTTGTTGTGCCTTCCCCCATGCAAACTTTTCCCTACCACCACCCTTGGTCACTTGGTTGAGGGCCCATGCAATATGGGATAATCCCAACACGAACCATCG
>CBVK0100502492.1:0-10607 GCA_900067695.1 Picea abies | reverse complement strand
AGCTTGTTGAAGGTTGTTATGAACCTGTTGTTGGAGGGGTTGGATCTATTTAAGAAATATGGATTCATGATATTCCTGATTTTGGGAGGACTCTATTAGTGAAGATGTGACATGAATAACATGAAGGGATTTATCATAACTTGGTTTGATTGGGCAGTGTGGCAGCACCCTCGTAGATGCAATAGGAATGTCTTGGTGTTCTTAAACAATCTTGTTGACCTGCTTCTACTAGATAGAGTGATATTGGTCCAAGGCTGAAGTGGTTGCAGTGTCCTTCAATTCTGACCAAGTTGTGAAGAGGATAAAATTTGCGCTATTATAGATTACTTTTTGGCACTATTTTTTTGGTACATTAGTCAGAACTACCTCTGGTATCTTGTAGGGAAAACCCCCTAGAGTAACAATGAGGCTATGGGGTTGAGACTCATAAAAAAAATGGCGCCTCCACATATATGGATATACTAACATAACATCAAAGAATTCCAGTGGGGAAACATCACATATTACCTCATCCTTGAAGGGCTTGATGTTGTATGACATGAGACACGGTTGGCTGGCATGAATATCTCGTCCCTGGAATAACCATTTGATGTTGTATGGTTGCGAGTGTGGTGTTGTTGGTAAATCCAAATTATTGAAGACCTCTACTGAGATGAGGTTCTTATGGCTTCCTCTATCAACAAAAAAATGCAATGGGTTCCCCTTCACCCACAACAGTCACGACAATAGCAGTGGGTTCTGCATCAATTATCTTTCTCCTTTTATTATTCTCTGAATCAGATTTCGAGTCAGGGCTCAAATTTGTTTCTTTTAGGTCGGATACCAATGACTATTTCAAGCGACATTAATCGGTATTGTGCCAAGGTATTTTGTGGAATTCACACCACTTTGCAGTGTCCTTCTTCATATTCTCGTTTCCCTTCTTTTCCTGTGGCATGGATTGGTTGTCTTGAGTTCGAGTTTTTTGTGAGTTAGGGCTTCCTTTGCCATACTTTGGTTGTTCCAGATTTGCAGATCCAAATTCCTGCTTAAATTTCTTCTTGATTTTGACATCATATCTATAAGTGACTCCTAGTGATGAGATGTCCATAAACTCTGTTTTAGTTTGTATGTACATGTGTAGAGCCCCATGTTATTTCAGAACTAGATGTCACTTAGAGTCTTTGATACCTAACTTGGTGTGTAATGTATGGAAGGTATTTGTGAACTCCGACACTGTTTGGTCCCGATTTTGATGCAGTGTGGTCCATCTCATGTACTGGTCATCATAGTTTCCCACAGGGTAATATCTCTCCTCGACCACATCCATAAAAAAATACCAAGTGGGCTCGACCCCAAATATTCTAGACTCCTCTATGGAATTTTTCTCCCAGTAATTTTCCCACCAATGTTTGACATGGGGGAGAGATTTAAGGAGTGCAAAGGTGATATTTTGTTTGCCGAAAAAATTGTGAACAAAGAAATAAACTTCTAGAAAATTTAACCATTTTTATAAATCATCCGCATTGATCTGACCTTAAAATACGAGAATATCAAAATTAACTTGTACCTTGAATGGGGTAGCATGTCCAAAGTGACTTCTTGATGAAGACGTGCATGTTATTGTCTACAATCATTTAAGGATTTGGGTAAAATTTTTCAACATCTCGGTCTTCTATTGCACGAGGGATTTGGCGAGAAACAGCTTGATGGGATATTTTGTTCCCTCCTTCCTCTTCTCTGTCACCATGAGAGGCCGCTTGGGATGGAAAAAACAATTGTCCTAAAGAGAAACTAACCTGAGACCCAACTCTCCTTACCCTGACCTCGTTAGGGACATGCACTAAGAAATGACAAGGCGTAGCCTGCTTTGATACCATTGATGGATATTATTTTTAGAATGAAATGAAGGTAGAGATATAAAAATTAAATATACAGAGATATTGCAATAAACAAAGAGATACAATAATGCACAATGTTTTATTAATGAGAATTACAGAAACTGTAAAATTACAGAGTGAATGAATTGCTATAATGGTGAAAGCTTATCTCCGAGAAGAGATGTGATGGACACACTCATTTGAAAGAAGATGATTTTTAAAATGAGGCTCTAGAGGCCTTTTTAACATAAATAAAATTGAAAAACCTAACCCTAGAAGATGAAATGCCAAAAGGTTTGTCGGCCTCGATGGGGCAAGTGGCCATGTCAACTTCCCAAGGGAGTAACGTTTGCATACGATCTTCGTTTGCTGCATTCTATACCTCATTGGAAAGGTATAGCCGAGGATTACACATTCTGTTCATCCCAAATGATGTGTTTAATAAAATTATAAGCACTTTCGTTCCCAAAAAAACGTCGTTTAGGGCCTCAAAACGGCCCCAGAAGTTCAGGACCCGAAAATCGTAGAAAAACTGCCAATGTGGAAACCAATTTTTTGAGCCAGTGGAATAGGTGGGTGGCCAAAAATTTCCTCTTGGATGAATCCTCCCCCATTAGGAAGAAATTTTCTCCATTGTGTCAAGTCCCCGAGGAAGATTTTGTTGAATATGAACCTTGGTGAGTTGCTTTCCTTGTTGAAGTAGCTGCCTTGCTTAGCTTGTTGAAGGTTGTTATGAAATTGTTGTTGGAGGGATTGGTTATGTTTAATCAATATGGATGCATGACCTTCCTAAGTGTTGGAGGAATCTATTGGTGAATATGCAACATGAATAACATGAAGGGATTTATCATACCTTGGTTTGACTAGGTAGTGTGGAGGCACCCTCGTAGGTGTAGTAGGAATATCTTGGTGTTCTTCTACAATCTTGTTGATCTGCTTCTATTGCATAGAAGGGTCTTAGATAGAGGTTTAATTGATTTAGGTGTCCTTCTATTTTTACCATGTTGTGAAGAGGCTAAACTTTATGTTATGAGAGATTAATTTGCGTCACTATTTTGTTGGTACAATAGTCGTAACTACCTCTGGTATCCAATAGGGATGACCCCCTAGAGTAACAATGACGCTATAATGTCGATACTCATAAACAACTTGATTCCTCCACATATATGGTTGTACTAATATAAAATCATAGAATTATAGTGGGGAAAAATCACACAGTACCTCATCCTTGAATGTCTTGATGTCGTATGATAGGAGGCACTATTGGATGAAACAAAGATATCATCCTTGGAGGAGCCATCCAATGCTGTATGGAAGCATTGTTTTCTAGAAAATACAACTTCTTGATGACCTCTGCTGAGATGAGGTTATTATTTTTTCTTCCATTATCAATAACAAAATGCAACGTGGTCCCCTTCACCCACATTTGTGAATGGAAAAGGCACTCCCCATCCTCAGGATCATCTGGTTCTTCTAGTTTCATTATTGTGGTCAAGATAGTAGCAGTGGGTTCTCCATTAATTATTTGTCTCCTTTTATTATCATTTTAATCAAATTCTGAGTTGGGGCTCAGATCTGTTTCTTTGAGCTTGGATACCAATGACACTTTCAAGTGACTTCATTGGTTTTGTGCCAAAGGATTTTTTGGAAGTCGCACCACTTCCCAGTGTCCTTCTTAATCTTTTTGTTTCCCTTCTTTTCATGTGGCTTAGATTGGTTGTCTTGAGTTTGAATGTTCTGTGAGTTAGGGCTGCCTTTACCATACTTTGGTTGTTGCAAATTTGTATACCCAAATTTTGGCTTGTTCTGCTGCTTAAATTCTCCAACATCTCGTTCCTATGTTACGTGAGGGATTCCATGAGCAACAAATTGATGGGATCTTCTGCTCCCTCGTTCCTCTTCTCTTCTACCATGGGAGGCCACTTGGGATGGTGACAACGGTTCTCCTCTAGAGAAACTATCTCAAGACCCAACTCTCTATACATTAACCTCATTAGGGACATGCACTAAGAAACAGCAAGGAGTAACCTGCTCTGATACCATTGATCTAGATTATTTTGATAACGAAATGAAGGCAGAGATATAACAATGAAATATACATAGATATTTCAATAAACACAGAGATACAGTAATGCACAATTTTTATGAATGAGAGAATGTACATAAACTGTAAATTTACAAAGTGAATGACTCACTAGAATGGTGACAACTTATCTATGAGAAGAGATGTGATGGATATTCTCATTCATAAGAATATGATGATGTTTAAATTGAGGCTCCAGAGTCCTTTTTAACATAAAGAAAATCCAAAACCCTGACCCTGGAAAATGAAACACCAAAAGGTTTGCGGGCCCCGATGGGGGTAGTTAGTACGTCAAATTCCCAAAGGCATAACGTTTTCATATGATATCTATTTGGGGAATTCTATACCTCATTGGAAATTTCTATCCGATGAGTACACATTCCGTTTAGCTCAAATGATTCCTTTGGCAATCATCTAGACGCTTTTATGCCTAAAAATGTCATTTAGGGCCTCAAAACGGCCCTGGAAGTTCAGGACCCAAAAAACCATATAAAATTTTCCAAGGTGGAAAGCCATGTTTTCATCCAATGGAATAGGTGGGTGCCACCTATTTCCGCCTAGATCAAAGTGATATAGTGAGTGAATATCTCATTGAAGAGCCTCCCCCAAATGTTTCTATGTTCCTTTGGGACTGGTGTATAGACTCATACAATGAGCAAATAGAAGATTTTTTGTAGAAAATACACCTGTAGTGAAGGTTGTCCCTAGAGATTAAAACTTGAGAAAAAAAGGTCAATTGCCCAACACCTCCTCTTCCTAAGACACTAACATTCCACTCAGGAAGAAAACCCCTCATGTTCCAAATCCGAAACCAACTATCCTAACCCAGACAGAATAAAAAAATAAATATGATATGACTATTTTGGCTAACATAAGAAAACCAAATACATCCAACCCAACTGTAAATAATGCCAAATACAACACAACTACACTCAACAAAAATACTAGTGGCACACAATCAAAATGAACAATAAGCAGACCATAAAGACAAACTCTAGATTACAACGTCGTAGAATATATGAAGAAAATGAAAGCCAATATCTCCATGTTTGATATATTATCATTACCACAACAACATCATCTTTTGCATGATGCTTTTAAAACTAATAATTCTCAAAAGAATATCATGGCAGCCACTAACAGTATTACTAAAATTGTTGAAGCAAAAGAAGACCACCATGTTGAAATTGAAGATGCCATAAATGCAACAAGTATAGCTTCACACTCAAAATATCAAGTACCTCCTTTCCCGGTTATATATAAAGTTTTCAATTTCAATGTACAAAGTTGCTTAGATGACTCTGGTACTTCATCAAACATCATGCCTTATGCAGTCTGTCAAAAGATAAATGTTGTCTCGTAGTTAACCAAAACAAGAATCATACAGTTAGACATGACATATATCAAAGTGAAAGGAGAACTCAAATATGTCTTAATTAGGTTTTCATATGACCCAAGCATACATCAAGTTATTGATATTTTTGTGGTTGATATACCTAAAAGTTATGGTTTTTTGTTAAACAAAGACTGGTCATCTAAACTCCAAGGATATTTTTCAATTGAATGGTCCCATCTTTGGCTTCCTTGTAAAGGTAAACCAAACCAAATCCATGTCGACATTGAATATCATATGAAGCACATGGTAAATGAGATGGAAGGTAAAAATGAACCTATCAACTTTTCTCATATTTTTCTAGGTAACTATTTTTTGGAAATTGATCATGACTATTATGAAGCACAAACATATAAAACATAGCCAGATTTGTAATCAAAACTCCTTCCATGAACACATAATAGTTTATGTACCATATTAACTAACTTAGGTTTTATTGAAAAAAAATAAAAAAAAATATTACTATCATGTGGTCCATGTTCCTTTATGGCTCTAGGTCACAATAAGGAGTTAGGGTAGTATGTGTGTTGGTCGATCCAGAACAACATAATACACCCATATTCTGTCGCCTAGAATTTGAATGCACCAATAACACTGCAGAATGTGAAGCCTTAGTCCAGGGTTTGAAAAAGGCCATCGACATTAAGGTGAAGTGCCTCAAAGTATTTGGTGATTAAGAAATAATAATTTGAGAGGTAAGGAATGCCATTCATTTCTTGTCACTGCATCTAAAAGCATATCAACAAGAGGTGTGGAATCTTCTCTACTCTTTCGACACATTCAATATTACTTCTATACCTTGTAATCAAAATACTGATGCAGATATATTAGTCAATGAAACATCTAGGTTCATGCCTCCTAATGATGGTTTTTCCTTTGAAATGAGTTTTAGGCCTTCAATATCAGATAACATCATGAGCTGGCAAGTATTCAATAATTATACTGAACTGATCAATTTTCTCTCCAACTCATACATATTCCAAGATTCTATGATTGACGATGAAACTCGTCAATAAGATATTCAAAATTATCGGGATGAGGCCAGTAAAGTAAAAGAAAATTGTGTCTCAAAGAATGTAATGACACTTGAGAAGTTATTTGATTTACAGACTAAGTTTAGAAGGCATGTTAATTCAAATACCAATAGTTCAACCATGATGCATTTTATGGTCAATATCGATACCTTTGAACAACCCAAGTATGTCAACCTAGACACCTTTTGTTCAGAGGCGGAAAAACACACATTTACAGATCCATTCAATAAGTATCGTGTTGTGTTTTCATGAACTTATGATGATCTGAAGACTTATGACACTTGGATAACCCAACATGTGATTCCAATTAAAGAATGTGTCAAACCTTTCCAACAAAAGCTAAGGAATATACATCCAACTCTTGAACCACTTATCTGGAAGGAATTGAAGAAGTTGTTAGACGCCTGAATCATTTTCAAAGTCGTTCATTCAAATTGGGTGTCGAATATGGTACTCGTCAAAAAGAAGTCAGGAGAAATTAGAATATGTATAGAGTTATGAAACTTGAACCGAGCTTCCGAAAAATATAACTACCCATTTCCCCCCATGGAACAGATCCTGCAACTCGTATATGTATTTGATATTTTCTCTTTATTGGATGGGTTTTCAGGATACAACCAGGTTCTTGTGGCAGAACTAGACTGATTGAAAACCACATTCAGAAATAAATGGGGAACATACACATATAGAAGAATTCCATTTGTTTTAGTAAATGTAGGCACTATATTTCAAAGAGCTATGGATATTTCTTTCTAAACATTAATCGATCAAAGATTTTTGTTCTATATCGACGATATCATGATTTATTAAAAAAAAGGGAATATCACCCAAGACATCTTAAACAAATATTTGAACGATGTAGAAAGTATGGGATCTCATTGAATCCCAAGAAGAATATTTTTGTTGTTTCAGAAGGTACACTATTAGGGCATGTGATCTCCAAATATGGAATTTCAGTGGACCCGGAAAGAACAAAAGCTATTATGAAAATCCCTCCACCACATAAGAAGAAGTTAATGTAGTATTTTTTCAGCAAGATCAACTCTGTAAGAAGATTCATTCCAGACTTCGCTAAAATCGTTAAACTGCTTCAATGAATGATTAATAAATATGTAGTTCAAATGGACATACATTGAGAAAAAGGATTTTGAAAATATCAAAGCCGCTATAGCCGTTGCACCATCTCTATGAAGTCTATATTTCACTAAGGAATTCTTTCTATACACCTTTGTGTCTGATAATTCCTTTGCAGAAGTGCTCACATAGAAAGATGAGAAAGGAAATGAATACCCCATCATCTTCGTGAGTACTGGATTACAAGGTGTTGAACTAAACTACCCATCGATAGACAAGAAATATTTTGTTGTCCATAAAGGAATCAAACAATTCAGACCTTACATTTTAAATAATCACACTAAAGTCATTGTCCCTCATCTGGAGGTTAGATCCCTATTTTTCCAAAGGGATTTGGAGAGAGACGAGGTAATTGGATGACAACCCTGCAAGAATATGACATGGAATTTAAACTATCCAACATTGTTAAAGGTCAAGGTATTTGCAAAATGGTGACACAAGATATGGGTGATTAAAATCAAGAAGAGGATGGATGGCAAGAGGAGCCAACTATGTACACATGAAAATTTACTTACATTCCAACTATTGAAGAATCATATTATAACAAACTCAAGTATTATACTCAGCACAACACAACACCAAAACATCTCAATTCCAAATTAAAAAGGGCACTCAGAATAAAATTGTCACGATATTAGTTGGTGCATGATATTTTGTTTTGAAAAAACTATGATGGAGTATTACCTCAATGCCTTGAAAAATAAGATGCTAACATAGTCCTTAAAGGTATGCACGATGGGCTGGCACGAGGCCATTTTTTAGAAGATACAACATCTCACAATATATTAAGATATTAATACTATTGGCCTACATAGTTCAAGGACGTCCATGCATATTCATGAAACTGTGAAGCATGCCAAAAATCTACAGGGAGAGAGTATAAGGTAGTTTTTTTGCTTCAACCTGTTGCAGTTGAAGAACCCTTCGAACAATGGGGGTTAGACATCATTGGTTAGATCAATTTTAATTCATCCAAGCAACACATGTATATCCTATCTGATATCAACTACTTTATGTGTTGGACTGAATCAATACCGTTAACTAAGTTGAATGATGAAACGACAATGAATTTCCTTGAACAACATATTATTAGTAAGTTTGTGATGTTTAAATATCTTGTGTTATGTTGACGGGTTTGAATTCACTCGAAAACAGTAAGGGGAACTCCCTGATACACAACCCCAACTAGAATATGCATTGTTTGGTTTAGGAGACCCATCTAGAATTTGGTACGACTTCCATTGCTATTTTTTGGGTTTTTGTTCAGTTATGGTCTGGTTTACCAATGAGGATGGATGATAAATGGATATGCAATGCAAAGATGTAGATTAAAACTATGTATTTAAAGAAAACTAATCTATCTCTAATCTATCCTAACCTATCCTAGCTAGGAGCATACTAATGTAACCGGTGAGTTGTAAATGAGACCGAATTATACACAAAAATTCCACATGGGTAGCTAAAATATAAGAGCAAAACTAGAAACAAGTGCACACACACACATAAATAAAACTAGAAGAGTTTAAATTATATCAATGCATACGTTAATAACTCATCAATCTCAAGACTTAAAGATATCTGAAAGAATACTCAAAACTACAGAATAACATTGAGTGCATAAGATTAATCGATAGGAAAACAAGAATCCTTACAGCCCATGTGAACAACATACATCTCCACTCAAAATAATTCACAGCGAAGACAAATTCACACACAAGTGTTCCTTCTTCATAAAACTAGCCCTATGGGATTCTCAATATTCATTAACAACATATATGTTCTTAAATTAATTCTTGGGTCTATACATCGCTTGAAGATCCCCTTTACAAAATGGGCATCTTATCTCTTTTATACATAAGTTTGTAACTCATTCATAACTCTTGGATTCTTCTTTAAATAATTTGTTACAAAAATTGTTCAGTTTCCCTTTACGTAGTGACAAGTGTACGATAAAGACAAAATTGGAGTCGGTTGGGAAAAAGGCAAAACAAGAAACATGTGGTAACACTTTCTAGACACTAGTTCATCTTTATTCAAGGATTTTTCTCCCTGGGGTATGTTATCCATAATTCTAGTTGATTATGCAGATATATGATCCTTTGGTATACTAGTTGTTATAGTGCAGTGTTGTGCATGGAAATGTTGTCTTCAAGGGTTCTCATGTCTTTTAACAATTTCACCATGAATGCTTGTATCATACTATGCAATTTTATAGACTATATGAGATATTATTATGTTAGATCCGGGGAAATTGTGGTGGCTTCTTCAAGGATCGATTTTCTACAATTTGTGTTATCATGCACCTTGTCTACCAGATCTTTTGTGACTATATTTTTACCGAGCTCGTCCAGTTGAGGTAGTCGACTNNGCATATTTCCATCGATTTAGTGACCTCCTTATCTACTCTTTTTCCTGCTTGTTGGAAATGGTCTAGTGCATACACATCTATCTTCCTTTGTAATGCCAATGGTCGATAAAACTCAACTAGTGCATCAGAAGTTTCCAAAATCCATCTGTCAATGTCACTAATTCCCTCTCAGATTGTGTTGAATTGAGTCAGTTTTGTTTGTATTTGATTGTTCTGTTCTATGATCATAGTGGTTGCTTGTTGGAAGAGGTGTAAGTGAGCATACATGTATATAATAGCCTCTTCCAATTCTCTCCTAACCTTATCAACACTAGCTTTGAAATTTCACATACTGCTTTCATCCATTTTCACTCACTGGAGTCTTTCTTCCAACTCTATGATCTTTACTTCTTTCTCTTCATTTTTCTGGCATAGTCTTTTAATGTTGTCCTTGTTAGAATTCAAGAATGCAATGTTGGTTGAAGAAGTGGCTATTGGATTATACTAACATTTCTAGTCATGGGGACTTGGGTGAGAACTGAGATAAAAAAAACCTTGAGTGGTAGGAAATTTCTTTATATTTTCTTGCGCGATCTTACCAATATTATTGTCATAGGTGAAGCTCCTTAGATTAAGGATTTCACTTTGTTGAAATAGGGTCCAAAGTCCAAGTCCCTTACCAGTAAACGAAGTTTGAGTGCTCGTTCCTTCTGCTGATTAAGGTTGGTTGTCATTGATGTCAACCCTTGAAGAAAGC
>CBVK0100502491.1:0-10607 GCA_900067695.1 Picea abies | reverse complement strand
TTACATTCTTTACATTATCATACATATGAGAACCAACTCATAATGAGGCTACAACCTCTGTTTTTGAAAACAACAACTTGCTAAGAGAACCAACTCTCTATTTTCTCTAGCACCTACTAGAAGGAAGCACCAACTCCCTGGTTTCTCTATCACCCACTAGAAGGAAGCACTAAATCCCTAAGTGTTCCAACACCAACTGGATGGAAGCACCAACTTCCATTCACACAGGCACCAACCTGTATAACAGAGAACAACAGTTCTCCCTTGCACCACACTGCCACCATGGTTTCTTTGGTTGCAACCAGATGGAAGCTACAGCTCCGAATGTTCAAGCACCCACTTGAACCTCTGAGGACAAAATTCCTCCCTAGCACCTCCCTACCACCCTGAAATATAAATCTTTTCTATTATGACTTATTACAATGATATAAAGTTCTTCAATGGTTTACTGGTCTCATCACTGTTCTGCTACACTGTGTTGCTCTATCTGCATCAATGTCTTCTGCACACTCCTTGCACTTTCTGTTCTTTTGCCTTTTATGCTCTCTACTCCATGTCCCTTCAATGCACCATTCCCCTTATGTGCATTTTTTCTGCTACGCTTTGCCTCCTTCTTCACACCTCAATCACTCTCAACAATACAACCCTTTCTTCTTTGTTCAACATTCTTATCTTCTCTGTGACCATGTGCATGCAATCTACTTCTTTCCTTTGCATCCTCTCCACATCGGGGTGTTTTCTCTACTTCACTCTTCCACAACTATCCCATCTCCTATGTGTCACATTATCTCTCTCTGTTCAACATCTCCTGCTCATTCTAAGTGCTCTGACTGATCATCATCTTCTCTAGCAGTTTCACACATGCATTCATCATCATTGGGTGTTATCTCGAGATTTCTCAACTTCTCTAGTAGTTGAGGCTCTTTGTCTTCTTTTTCATAGACGAGCTCATCCTCTGGAAGAAACCATCATTTGTTTCTAGTAGTTTCACTATGAAGTGAAACAGTAGCACTCCGATATTATTCAAATTCATCTGCACCATTGAATTGAATTCATTGAATCTTGGGTTCATTTCTCCATTTCTCACTTCGGCATTGTAACACCCTATTTCCCCCAGCTTGTAAATATAACTGGACTAGACAAGAACTATAGAAAACTTGTAAATATGAATATGTGATGTAAAGGGACCTTGAGGAAAAGGTCAATGAATGTGAATGAAATTTTGAAATTTATTGCAGGACTGCTGAGAGGGGATGTGCAGAAAAGAGACCACGATGGCGGTGGAAGGCACCTGAAAAGGTGGCGTTAACTTCCACCAAGAATTAATACTGTATTTGGATTCCATTGGCTCAGAGAACCAAAAGCGGCTTGCTGGCCCCCAAATTTAATGTCTCGCAGGCTGGTAGGTGGGTGGCTTGATGAGGGATGGGATGGTGAACTTCCCATCCGTAGAGCCATCAGGCCTGATCGGCGCGAGGGTAATTGTGCCACACGCAACCTTGTGAGAGGATAAGGCGTATGGCAGAAGCGATTGTAAGGGGGCGTGAGGGGAACTCTGGCATTATGCAGAGTGAGTGATAGCAGAGAGGGAGGATTGCAACCTTCGCTCCTGGTCACTGGCAGACAGAGAGACGCAGTCTCAACAACATCATGGTCTTAGCTCGGGGGTGGCTAGTGGTACATCCATTGGGAGTCGCTACGCCTATGGTTGGGTCGAAATGAGAACCCCTCTCAGCAGTCGCACCCATTTCTGGTGTTATTTTCAGATAAGTGTTTTACATATTGCACCTTGAAATTCATAGAATGATATATATATGTATATGCTCATAGAAATGTGAAATTGTGAATGATTTTTGTGTAAGAATGTCTGTGCAGTATTTGATAAGAATGAATAGATATATGCTCATAACAGAGGAAACCACGCATGACGTACGTTGATAAAGGAATTCTATTTATGCCTAGGTTGAACGAAGTTAGGCTTCCAGCCCATTCTCGGGAAGTTGCTTTCCCTTACCCATCTCCAGGGATGCCCCAGAGTAGAGCTCGTCACAGAGACCTTCCCTCCTTAGAAAGGTTCACCAAGAACCCATAAAAAGGACTTGAACGCGCAAGTCTTAATGACCCTGTACGAGGAGGAATGACCCTCTTAAAACTCCGAAGTAGCAGTGTAGGGTTAAGTAACGATTCGATGGATGAGATCTTGTCGGAAGACCCATGGTCATTCATGACCATCAGATTGATGGAAGTAGTGAGAGCGTTACACCTCTTGCCCTTTTTTCCCTCTATCTTCGTGAATATCGAGGAAATCGGGATCGTAGGTTCCCCAAAGTCCATGAGAACATTTGGACCGTTGATCCTTCCACATCTATGAAGTAGTGGAAGAATGCATAAGGTGGGATAATATGAGCCATTGGACCTCATTCAGGAATCCCGTCAGACGTTGGATCGGGTTAAGATGCCTGGAGTTTAGTCTCTATAGTATGCGTAGGAAGGATGGATCTAGACCGTTAGATCTTGGTCCAATTACCCGTCAGTCGTCGGATCAGACCGGAGCTGTCCGAGGGTTACCGTTGGGAGTTCAGCCATTGGCACATCAGGATTCTCAAGGACAAGAAAATCGAGACACTTCAAGTCTCGAAATGCCGGGAAGATCTGAACCACCTGTTGAGGACACACGTGGCAGAGATCGGGGTTGCTATCGGGAGTCGGGATATCGAGATAAGGGAAGTCTGAAGATCGGGGAAGTCTGAAGTAACAACCCCGGCGAAATCTAAGCCATCCATTTAGGGAGACAAGTGTCCAAAATCCATAGAGAGTTGGGATATTCGGCATCAGGAAATCAGAGTTCCTGAGGTCGTGAGAATGGGAATATCACAAGTCTCAAAATCTCGGAGAGATCATAACCTTCCATCTTGAGGAGGACGCGTGGAAATCATCGGCGCCATCGGGGAAAGGCCTTATAGGAAGTTGTTGATCGGTGTTTGGGTCATCAGGATATCGGGGATCCTGGTGACAAAGTGTTTATGCATTTTGGAATCACAAACCACGAAACCCAGATAAGTGGGAGCCAACTATCAGCCAGTCGAGATTCGGAGAATCGAGAATCGCGGGGACGAGAAGTCCATACCTTGTGAAACTCTGAAGTCTGAAACCCCGACGAGAGGTAAGGTTGTGGTCACGGGGGCATTGGTCACGTGGACTAAAGACTTAGCCCAGAAGGCTAAGGCAACAAAGGAGCGTGTCGGGAATCGGGGATCGGTGAACCAAGTTGTTGGGACATCACGAGTGTGAAAACCCCGATAGGAGGAATCCCGATAGGAGTATATGGCTGCGGTCATACGAGAGGTGGTCGCATGGAATAGAAGGCATAGCCCAGAGGGGCTAAGGCCAGAAGAGAGCTCATTGAAGATTCAGGAGCTCCGTGATCGAGAGTCCAGATTTATGTGGCGATAAACCTCGATGGACGAAAGAGATTTCTTCGGAGGATCTCGGGGTCTGTATTGACCGTTAGATGTGGAAACAAGACATTAACTTAAGCCAAGACATGGTTAGGCTTTAGGATAAGTGGCGAACAGATCTGGATGGCTAGAGTCCACCTGCCCAGATCTACGGGTGAGTATGCATTCTGGAGCCCCCTTGCCATTCTGCCTTTAATAGGGGGGGGGGGTTCCAAAATGGTGTGGCGTGTGAAGTGGGGCCCCTCCCTGTCATGACAACCATCGTGGCATGTTTCCCTCTTGCCACCTGTATGCCACCTAACCGCACAATGGGCGTTTCTCATTGGCTGTTCTCTACCCTTGTTGAGGTTTGTTCCTATTGGCCATTCGCTGACCCCATAGAAATTTATCCCCATTGGTGGTTCGCTAGCCCTACCGGGGTTCGACGGTTACAAAGTCGAATGTTTGGACATTAATGTAGTGTCGAAGTGTGAAATACAAAAGATGCTTCATTCAAATTGAACCGTGAACATAATCCCATGACCACACGAAAATGGAGAAGGAGAGGGAAAGGAGCCAGCTTACGCTGGGCCTCCATGATTATTTAGGGGTTCGAGTCCGACAGAGGACTGAAATTTTTTTTTTAGGTAGCGGGTATGTTACAAAGTGGTATCAGAGAATGGTTACAACACTCGGCCTAATTGGGCTCATGCACGAGTCGCGCATAAACATCGTTCGAAGCACTCCTATGAGGAGTAATCCCCTGACTTAACTTTCTTGTTCAGGATTAAAACTTAGAAAATGAGAACCCGACTGTGTATGCAAGTGAAATAATTTATGAAATTATGCGCAATTTATAGAAATGAATTTAACTCTTGACTAACAGCCAACGTTTGTCTTTTCACTCAAGTGGACGATCAACCGCAGGAATCTACAGACGCATAGTATGGTGACTCACCAAGAGGTGGGAGAAGGCTCCCACAACAGAGACGAAGAGTCTGACGAAAGAAGAGCAATAGGAAACCCTCCAGACCTAGCCGAGATTGTGAGGAGTCTCATGGTTGAATTGAAAAGATGCAAGGCCGATAATGAAAGGATGATGAAAGAATAAGAAAAGAAAACCGAAATTAATGCAGTTCTACTGAAGAGCCTATCAAACCTACAATGACAAATGAAACATGAACCTGAGATGCAGAATCATGGAAGTGTCAGTGGCCATACTGAGAGAAGCACATCAAGAAAGGTCCACCCCAGAGGTAAAGGACCAGTGTCAGAGGATTCCACTGAGAAGGAAGCTAGTGATTCAGAAGGTTCTTCCAGGAGCAGGACCAGTTCCTATTCTCGCAGAAAACAGAAGAAGCAAAAGACTTCCAAGCGTCATAAATTTGAGGAATTCAAAAAGGCCAAACCTCCCTCCTTCGACGGTGAGATAAAGAAGGGAGAGGAAGTCGAGGCCTGACTACTTGGATTGAAGAAATACTTCAGAGTCCATGATTTTTCAGAGAAGTTGAAGGCCTGAGTGGCCACTTTCAATCTGAACGAAAAGGCTTCCATATGGTTGGAAGACCTTAAGAATATGAAAGGGGTCTGCGAGGAGGACCTGTCTTGGAAATGGTTTGAGAAGTACTTCTGGAAGAAGTATTTGTCAGAAAGGTATTTCGACAAGAAGGCTAAAGAGTTTTATGAACTCAAACTGGGACAACTTATGGTGGAGGAGTATGTCAACAAATTCCTCGACTTACTGAGATATGTACCCTACATCAAAGCAGAGAAGGTGAAGGTAGAACACTTCATCACTGGATTACCCAAGGAATACCAGAACTGAATTGAATTTGATGAGCCAAAGACCTTAGAAGACACTATAAGAAAGGCAACATATTGTCATGAACAATATGGACATCGGGAAGAGTCTCATGGAGACTGGAAACAAAAGAGTGGTTCGAGGTTTCAGAAAAAGGGGAGCAAATCCTCAGGATTCAAAAACTAGAAGAAGAACCCCAAAATGAACTATCCAGCTTGAAGTGTACTCCAGCATAACTTTCCCTTGGCGGATGGAAATAAAATTTCTGGACCTATACCAGTGAAGACTAATAATCCAAAGAGAGAACCTTTGAAATGCTGGGGTTGCGGAGAAGAGTATCTCCTGAGAGACTGTCCACATCGACAACAAAACAGTCGTAAAGTCTATAACATTTAGGAAGCTACCACAATCAATGATGTGGCAAGGATTGTGCCGTAGATTTATGCAGCCTTGGATAATAACCAAGCTGACCACCAAGCTTTAGTGGTGGAAATAGAAGGTATGATTTTCAACCATCTAGTGTCTGTTTTGATTGACCCTGGTTCAAATTTGAGTTATATAGCCCCTAAAGCTATTGATAAGTGCAAGCTACAGCCACAAAAACAAACTAATCCATGGTTGGTATAGTTAGCCATTGGCACCAAAAGAAAGGTGGTAGAGGCCATACCAACCTGCCATGTAATGTTGGGTGAATTCCCCACCCAAGCAACCCTTAATGTATTACCCCTGGGATCATACGATGTGTTGATTGTTATGGAATGGATGGCCGCCCATAAATCCAAATTGGACCATTACCATAAAACCTTAGAATGTGTGAGAAAAGAAGGAAAAAGGATAACCCTCCAAGGGATCCAAAAATCGGTCTCGGTGAGACAAATATCAGCCCTGCAGATGAGGAAGTATTGCCGAAAGGGATGTCCCCTATATGCAATACAGGTGTCAAAAACAATCGAAGGTGCTAAACCAAACTTTGATGACCACCCTATCCTGAGAGAATACAGAGATGTGTTTCCGGAAGAGGTACCGGGTCCACCTCCGAGAAGAGACATTGACTTCTCGATAGAACTTGCACCAGGAGCGGTGCTAGTGTCTAGAACCCCCTACTGGATGAGCACACCTGAGTTAGTTGAACTCAAATTGCAATTGAAAGAAATGATGGATAAGGGTTATATTCGACCCAACGTGTCCCCATGGGGAGCACCAGTCCTGTTTGTGAAAAATAAGGATGGCACCCTTAGACTGTGTATTGATTATAGACAACTCAATAAAGTAACCATCAAGAACAAGTACCCCTTGCCCAGGATCGATGATCCATTCGATCAGTTAGGAGGAGAAACTATTTTCTCAAATATTGACTTGAGGTCAGGATACCATCAAGTCTGAATCAAGGGTGAAGACATCCATAAGACCGCTTTCCGGACACGGTATGGTCATTATGAGTTTGTGGTAGTGCCATTTGGGTTAACCAATGCCCCTGCCACTTTCATATGCTTAATGAACAATGTATTGAGTAAATTTCTAGATAAATTTGTACTATTTTTTATTGATGACATTTTAATCTACTCTAAGAGTAGATAATAACATGAAGAGCATCTTAGACTTGTGCTGCAAGTGCTAAGAGAGCATCAACTCTATGCTAAATTCAACAAGTGTGACTTCTTTTAGAAGCAAATACATTACTTGGGACATATTCTGTCTGAGGAAGGGGTGGCAGTATATCCTGACAAGATCAGGTCTATCATGGAATGGCCTACCCCAAAGGATGTCTCAGACATCAGATCCTTTATGGGATTGGCAGGATACTATAGGAGATTTATAAAAGATTTCTCCAAGATTGGTTGTCCAATCACTGCCCTCCAGAAGAAGGGAACAAAATTTATGTGGACACAACAATGTGAAGAAAGATTTCAAACCTTGAAACATCTACTAAACCATGCACCTGTGTTGAAAATCGCTGACCTAGAAGCTAACTTCCTTATGTGCACAGATGCCTGTAAGGAAGGGCTTAGAGGAGTCCTTATGTAGGAAGGAAAGGTGATCTGCTATGAACCCCAAAAATTGAATGAACATGAGGTCAACTATGTGACTCATGATCTAGAAATAGCTACCATAGTGCATGCCTTAAAAATGTGGAGGCATTACCTCTTGGGAAGAAAATTTGTTCTTATGACAGATCACTGTGGATTATGGTATTTGTTTGACCAACCCAAGCTCAATTCCAAACAAGCTAGATGGATGGCCCTCCTTAGCAAATTTGATTTTGAAATCAAACACATTAAAGGGAAAGAGAATCGGGTGGCCGATGCCCTTAGCAGAAGCATGAGAACAATTCACCTGGCAGCGGTGAGTACCTGCGAGACAGATGTCAAGAACAGAGTCAAAAAGGCACAAGAAACAGATCCCTTCGTCCGGAATGTGAAAATGTACCTACAGCAAGAACCCACTGGAGAAAAATACGAAAGCTATCAGATGACAGAAGGAGGTCTGCTCACCTACGAAGATAGACTGTACATTCCCAATTGTGACGACTTGAAGAGGTTCATCATGGATGAACTACATAAAATACCATACACTGGTCACCCAGGATGCCGGAAAATGATTACTGCCACCCAGAAACGATTTTATTGGCCTAGATTTTTGAGTTTGATTAAGTGGTCAAAGTTTAGATGTCCAAGTCTCCTATGCCATACCCAACTTTCATCATGTTTTCTTAGATGACACTCTTCTTTATTTTATTTCAGCACATATACGTTAATTTCTGTCCTTATGCCTTTAGCCACCACTTGTCCTGAGTTTGCAGACTTTATTTTGTAGTCCTTAGACGTGAACACCAATTCCATGGATGATTTTAGGGGCTAAATTTCGCTCTTGGGCTAATTTTCCATGGTTTTTCCCAAAAAAGAATTCGCTATTTTAAAAATGATTCGCCCAAATTCTATAGGATAAAATTATTTTACCTTAAAAATCGCCAAAATTTTATACAAACTATATAAAATAATTATAAATTTGAATATTTTTACAAAAATATCGCCAAACATTTATAGTTGGCATATGAAGGAATAGTAATATTCGCCAAGGTTTCTACATTTAAAAATAAATTTCCATCCTTAAAATCATCCCTGACCACTTCACATCCTTTGTCACACATTTGACTTACACTGAGCAGATTATGTTTCAGTCCATCTACAAGTAGAACATCTTCGACGTTTCCTTTNCCCTTTACCCTTTATTTTACCTGGAGCATCATTTCCAAAGGTTAGGTTTCATGATTTGATTTCACTTAGAGATAGAAACTTACCTTTGTCTCCCATCATATTTTTGGAGCATCCATTGTCTATATACCAAGGGTTCATTTTTCTTTGAGTTGACAACACTAATCCACACTTGTCACTTTCTTTCTTCTTCCAAACCTTGACATTTTCAGCAGGGGAATTCAAATCTGGTTCATAGTTCCTTAATCGACAGTCAACAGATTTATGTCCATAGTTATGACAGATGTAGCATTCAATCTCATTGTTCAATAGGTCAAAATTATTGTTGCAGTGTTGTCTACTCATTGATTGTCGATTATTTCTTGACCTCCTTAGTTGCATGTCTCTAGACTTAATTTGGCAATTTGCAATCTGTGAAGGTTTGTTACTTGGATGTATCATTCTTTGTCGTGGAAAGTATTTATTCCTTTGAAATATTAATTGCTCATATGTAAGTCTTAAGGAACACTTTACAGCTTTGTGACCAAAGTTGGAACAGTAGAAACAATAGCCATAAAAATATTCTTTGTACCTGGAAAATGGTTATGTCCTTTGAGAAAATTGATTTCTTCCATGCCGATGATGTCTTTCAGCAGGGAGCACATTATTTATTTGCTCTACAGATTCAGTCTTGGCACCTTTTTCTTTACTCGTCCTGGGCAGCTTACTGTCTTCCTTTGTTTCTGCAGGTTCGTTATTGTCATTGGTTGTAGATTTGACAAACTTGATGGGTTCTTTGTTTCTTGGCTTATCACTACTTGGTCCCTCTTCATAACCCAAACCAGTTTTCAGCTTTGGATTCCTTTGCTGATTCAGAATGGTGGTTAATCATTATGAGGCCTTGATACTTGATAGATTCTGATTATACAAGGCTTGAAACTTCTCCATCTCTTTATTAGTTTTCACTACTTCTTGTTCTAAGGCTTCGTATCTTGCCTTCTTTTCTGATAACTGTCATTTAAAAATGTTTTCAATTTTCTTTGCCGCTTCTAATTCCACTTTTAGTAGGACAAGGTATTCATCAAGTTCTTTACTGTCTTTCTCGAACTGTATGAAAAATTGTCTTTTCTTTCTGTTCTTAATTCTTAGTATGCCAATCTCTTCCAATGCACTGATCAATTCTCCTTCCATGTTAACCAAAAATTCTTCTTCATTAGCATCACTTCATGTGCTTATATTATCATAATCCTCTTTGGCCATAAGTATGAAGTCATTTAGTTTATCTTCAATAGTGGATTTATTGTCTTCATCATCTGAAGGATCATCATCATTGTTTACAAAAATACTTTTCTTCTTAAAGTTATTCTCTTTAAAGAAATTTCTGTGTTTCTGCTTCTCCTCATCATCACATGTTTGATCCTTTCTTTTGTGGGGACATTTATTTGCAAAATGACCTATCCTACCACATTTGAAACATTTGAAAAGAAGTTTACCTTTTTATTTTCCTGATCCCTTCTTCAATCTCTTCACAAATTTTGCTTCAATTTCATCAGGCTCCGAATCCTCATTCTCGTCTGCCTTAAATGATGCTTCTATGGAGGTGGGTTTATCTTTAACTATTCTCATTTCATATGCAGTCAATGTTCCTAGAAGTTGATAAAACTCCAAGGCTTTTAGATCATTAAGTTCTTCAATAGCAGAGACCTTCGAGTTGAACCTATCTGGTAGAGATCTCAAAATTTTCTGAACTAAAGAAGGTTCCTCAATTTTTTCACCAAGTGCTTTCATTTCATTTACCATTTCTTCTACTCTCAGAAAGTATTTTCCAATAGTTTCATCTTCCTTCATCTTCAATTGTTCAAACTGTTTTCTGTAGGTTTGAAGCTTGGCATCCTTTACCTTCTCATTACCTTCATAACTGCTAATGAGTTTGTCCCACATTTCTTTGGCAGTTCCTAGGTGCATAACTTTTATGAATTCTTCTTCTGCAAGACCACTCAGGATAGCATTCACAACCTTAGCATTGAAGCTAAATTCTAGCTTGTCATCCTTACTAGCTAGTACAATTGGCTTTACATAACTAGTATCTACCACATCCCAGAAATCTGCACCTAAAGCTATTAAGTAGGTTCTCATTCTAACTTTCCAGAAGGCAAATTTTTTTCCATTGAACAAAGG
>CBVK0100502485.1:0-10611 GCA_900067695.1 Picea abies | reverse complement strand
CCCTCTCCCGTTTCTCATTTGTAGACACAACAAAAATGAAATATGAGATTCTTTCTAGGGCCCTATGGGAGGGGGTCCTCGACTCCTACCCCCACTCCATTTGGTAGTATGCCCACACCTCTACTTGGTTCTTACCCCATGAATAGTTGGGTTGATGAGGATTGTAAACTTCTCCATAAACGCATAGGCCCCCACTTGTATCCTCTCTCCCCCGTTCTTGCCATCACTTTTTTGATAGAGGCATCAAGAGATCTGTTGGGGTTATGAGCACTAACATGTAGACAATGAGGAAGGCTTCGAAGAGGAGTTCCTCAAACATGGTGTTCGGTTTCTTGATGCACACATTGCTAATTTTTTTAACCATATTATTTGCTCTGGTTTCCACTAGACATGGTTTAGACATATCATTCACCCAATTATCAAATTGGGAGTCATCTCAGATATGAACAACTATTGGACTATCATGATTAGGCACACATTCTCAAAGCTATATGCTATAGTTTTGCATCTATCCTTTTTGATGAGCTTGAGAGTAGGCACCTTAGGGCTAGAGGACATGTAAGTTTCCACCTAGAGAACCGAACGACTGACCACATCTTCACACCCAGGGCCATTATCGAGGAGGATTGTGATCATCTCTCTTGGCCATAATCGAGGATGCTTGTGATCATCGCTCAAAAGTATTTTGTTGTTTTATAGACTTTCAAGAAGCATTTGACATTGGTATCAGAGAGATTTAGTTTCATAGGCTTCATGACATTGGCATTTCAGAGTCTCAACTTCCATCATGAGACTCTACGAATTGAGGCTTGGTTGGCTTCATACGACACATGCTTCTTTGACTTCATCCAAAGCACTAGTGGTGATAAATAGGGTTGCCCCTTCTCATCAACTCTCTTTGGGAACTACATTGACGAGTTGGAATCCTTCCTTCATGAGCATATTCGGGATGGGGATGGTTGCTTCATATGTCATGTGTTGATCTCTCTACTCCTTTTCACCGATGACTTGATTCTATTGGCCATGTTAACATCGGATTTGACCTTATAAATCTGAGTGTTAATCTACAATTCATTATTCATGGATATCATTCGGGGTGAGCTCATTGTTATAGAGTTCACCATTTGACGTTGATTGTTAGTGAGTAAATTACAGCATGGATTGGTTAGTTAGTCCATTGATGCAACATCAATGGTTAGTTGAGTGCCTTTTAGACTTGGCACATGGTTGTGTGTCTTATTATTTAGAGGTAGATGGTTGGACAGAGTTTGACAGGTTGTTTTTTATACAGGTACAGGTAGAGGATACATCATAGGTACATATGGACAAGTGATGCAGTGGCAGCACGTGCCCCACACTTACAGATTCAACGTAGTATTCAAAGTGAGTATGGGAGGTCGATATGTATGGGATTCTATTTTTAGGCAAATTTGAGAAGTTGCTATTTTTAGTAGTTTTTGGAGAATGGTCCAATTGCAGATCTGATTTCATATTTGAGGACCCAGTTGGAGGATTTGCCTTTGGTATGAGTTACATTGGATTTCGAGGACAGGTTGTTTTTAGCAGGGTGACTGGAATTTTGGGTACCCAATATGGTCAGTGGCATCAATGTTCGATTGAGGCCATTTTGAGCACTTTGAAATTTCAGGGATTGGTTGCATTTTGGCATGGTCAAGAGGATCTTTTCATGTGACCTTAGCTGAGGAGTGCTTGGTCTAGAGGAGCTTACATTGCTATTTTAAAAGTTTCTCCTTCCTAAAATTAGCCTAGCTCATCATACAATTTTTAATACTCACTTGTCCCATAATTTAAGGTTTAATCTCAGGAGATTATTTCCCTAGGAAATTCGTAGGGTCTTTTTTAGGCATGATAAAGTGCATTAGAAGAAGAAATTTTCCATAAATAAGTGTAGTTTCTCTTATTGGTGGTTATTGTGGAAGGAGGGTGATCTTTTTGAAGGCTAGTTTCTTTGTACACATGCTATTTTCACTCAAAAAAAGCAGTGCTATATTCGGAGACTACTATTTTTACTTCCTTTCTATTTTCTATCTCACCTATCTCTATTTTCTATCTCACCTATTTTTATTCTCTCATTCTTCTATGTATTGTACTAAGTAAGAAGAAGAAAGGACTTTGTTTGGTGTGATCTTGAGTGCTTGAGCTTGTGCTTTCTTCTTCCCCTTCTTTTGCCTAGTCTCCATAGAGAGATTGAGATTAACTACTAGTGTGCAGTACCTTTGGTGTTGAGTTGGTTTTGATGGGTTGTTACTAGTACTGCCCCATTCAACAGAGTTGGTTTGTACCTCGAAGTGTGTGGTCTGAATCTGTCAGAACTTTGTTCAATCTACAATTTTTGATAATAAAGACAGCTTTTCATTGGTGACTATTACAGGTTCTTTACGTGTGAAACTTCTATTTTCTTAGGCTTTCACATGTGTTTAATCTTGATTTTGCTAGGGTTTGAGTGATATGCTTCAGATTGTCTTCCACCCTATTCACTTTTACTTCTTCTTATCCCTTTGACTCCATTAAAAGGTGCTGGTTTACTGAATTTTGTGCTCTTGGTTTCTCATTTACAAGGAATTTTCACAACATTGAATAACATGCATCTTAGGATATTCAAGTAGGCATATAGGTTATTTTCATTACATTTTAAATAGATTACAACTAGTTAGCTTGCTGTAATTTTCATTTTGTCACAGAAATTACATTTTTCTCGGTTTCTGTGCATAATAAATCATAAATATAAAAAATACTCAAAATTCAATTAAAAATAGCCTCTAATTTATAAAAACAGTCATCATTATTCACTGTATTTTCTGTTTTTGCGTTTAGAAAGGCTTGTTTTTGTCATTATATTTGCACTGGGTTACGTGTCCAACTTCATATTAATTTTCTGCATGTGTTTCCATGCCATTTTTTAATTTTAGCCTCTAAACAGTTATTTACAGCTTGCTGTAAATTCTGTTTTTGTTGCTTTATGGGTGCATTTTTCATAGAATAATTGCATTAAATTTAGTCCTCTTAAAGATAGATAAATATCACATCGTTTTCTGTGCATTATCCCAATCCTTAAATTGTTTACTAGCTGATTTTCAATGTAGTGCACAGATATGTTTAGGGCAGTGAGTTATAGGTTTCATTTGAGTATTACTCACGGTTTATTGCATCATAGTTTGATTCCTAAAGTCATCCAGGGATTCCTCACTATGGTTTGCAAGCACTGACCGGAAGTGCAAGGAAAGAGTACATGGTGACAGTGTATTATTTCCAGTTACCTTGGAACTGGGCTGTTTCAAGTGATGATAGGCTGGAGGGCTTATAGAGATAGATTGATGTCCTAGCTAGATTCTGTGACCTTTGATAGTTGACAGTCAATGTGGGCAAAATCAAGGTCTTCATCTTCAACATGTTGAAGAGTGCTTTCTACGACTTACATTTCTACTCCAGAGAGGAAGAGATTGAGATCACTATGCCCTACACCTATTTCGGGGTCTAGTTTGTATGGCTCCCTTGCCCTCCTTGAGCGATAGTGCTTCCAGAATCAGTTTCAAGACATCTCGTCCAAGATGCACCTCTTGGATAGGAGCATTAGACCCATGGTTTGGAGATTTGAGGGCCGAGTTTGTTGTAGATCAATTGGGTTAGGATAGAGTGAGTCTAGACCATTCTTCTTAGGTGCATCATTCGATGCGAGCGGTTGGTACCCTAGCACATTGCTTAGGTAGAGTTCAGAGCCCACCCTTTTTTCCTTGAGATCATCTTTCATTTGGTACCTTTTCTCCACAAAGTTCGGACTTTTGGGGACTCAGCCTCTGGGAGAGTTCGGTACCCCTATCTAGCACTCTACTCTTTCGAGGCCATTGCCTCAGCATGTCCCATAGGGCATGCCCGTGTTTGGTAATTAGAGGCATATCGACTTCTCCAGTGGGTGGCCATCTCTCCAAATCATATGCACCCCTTTGGGTACTCTTTAGACATGCCAGGCCACATCTTTCCATCTAAGCACGACTTGAATGGGGCCATTTGAGAGGACATCTACAGACAATACATCCAAGTCACTTGGAAGTTGGATCACACATTCAAAGAAGCTTGAGCAAAGATGACTTTCTATTTGGTGTTGTGGGATGGCATTATTGTTTGTTCTTCGTACACGTGGAGAAACTGGATGCATGCACTTAGGATCCCTCTAGGTCAGTTTCAACTTTCGGGTGGGCTCTCACATACTCAAGGTATAGATCGATCACCACATCCCATGCACAATCAAGACTTTCCAACTTTGTCACTTACAAGGGCCCGAGATGAAGATGCATCTCATTTTCAAGTGCCCATTTTACTATGAGAAGAAAGGTTGTTATCACTACCTTTTTTTGGGATTTGCAAGGCTCCGTCTCCACTTTCTTTTGTTGTCTTGATTGGAGATGCCTTGTTCTCTTCATGAGAAAAGTGCTCAAACACAAATCTTAGCGTTTTCCTATCCTATCTTAGCCCAAGACTCCTTGGAGGATCACTTCATACTTTTAGGGTGTCTCGTCCGATTGAGGCAACAAACGACAGACAATGTGATACTTTATATCATAGATTGGTGAGGCTTCTAATCTCTTCTTGTCCTTCCCCCTGGGTGGTCGACTGACATCTTTGAGGCTTGTAAGGGGTTGTAGTTCTAGGCTACAAATCATGCACCACCAAACACAAATATATATTTTTTCTAGAGGCTTCCAGAATCTAGCCCCACCCAATGATCAGACTACCTTTAAATTTAGTTGGTCAACCATGTTTTTATAAGGAGTTTTCTCCCCACAACCTTGCCTTGGATGGTAGGAGAGCGAGGGTCCCTTGATCTTATGCCCATCCAAGATCGAATAGTCGTGTTTCAAGCCACATATCATGCACCACCAAACACACAAACAAAGCAGTTCTACATGGCTCCAGAGCTGAGCTCCGGTCGATTGCTAGACCATCCCCAAATTCCACTGAGCAACCAGGTCTCTATCAGGTATTTTTTCCTCGTGGCCTTGGATGGTAGGAGAGCGGGGCTCCTTCGATCTTACGCTCCCCCAAGATTTCATAGTTGAGTCCTCGTCTGCCTCATTTTCTCCCCGAAGGATATCATCTGCCTTTGCGTGGACCCTTTCACAATGATTGTTGGCATTGGCTTTGTGGTGAACCAACTCGGTTCACCAGGTAAATACCCAATGTAGGTAAGACAACATGTTATAATCCACAAAGGATAATATATTAAATAATGTATATGAATATAAGATGATGATATACAATAAGAATGAGGGCCTTATATACCCACGCAGGGGTGCCCTTCCATGAAGAGACGTGCCCTTTCATTGGGAAGGTGTCTCTTCATTAATTATTCATTAACTATTATAATGTATTTATATTTATTATTATATATTATGTTCATAACATTGCCTTCCCCTTAAAAATGCTTTGTCCTCAAAGCATACTTGTGGAGGACTTATCTCTTGCTTCGGCTTGTAATATCGTCTCCTTATTCTTTATTCCCGAATTAGTGATCATTGAGGACTTGAAATGATAGGATCTTCTAAGCATTGCGTAGAACTGTCGAATTGTAAGGGAGTCTGCCCACCTTAAATCGATCTTCTGCACAATGGGGCTTTTTTGGGGTTCTTGTAGACAATTTGATGTATTTTGAGTCCTATGATAACTTCTACCTTGAGCATCATTTGTAATGGAGGTAATAGTTTTTGACATATTTGTCATTTGTTTCTGTGGATACATTGATTGGTTGAAGTATTGATTTTTGTGATTAGGATGTCTATAAGGCATCCTTGCAACCTGATCTTTACTTCGTGTACTTATAGCTTCTTCTTGATTAACACTTGGAATTGAGTCTTCTTCATAGCCCTGGCTTGTTTCTACTTCAACATGTGAAGACCTCTTTACATCAACTGAATCCTTTTAAGCTGTAAGGTTGACTGGGTCTGTATTAATTGCTTTATCCACCATCAGGTTTTTTCCATTTGAAGACTTCTGTAGTTCCATAGGTTCAGCCATTGTCTCTTTATCTACTGATGATTCCTTATTGATAAGTTGTTCTAACTTGTCCTCTACCGTTTTCTTATCACTCTTTATCTTCTTAATCTGGGTGAGTAAACTTTGATTATGGATTTTTAAACAACAATTCTCTTCATCTTTCTCTGATAATTTCTTAATAAGATTTTGATTAGCTTGTTCTAACTTCTGATTTTGATCTTTTAGGCGAGAGATTTCTTGATTTCGTTCTAGTAAGGTCTTGTCATATTTTTTTTTATCTCGTCTTTAATTTGTGCATGCAACTCCTCGTTACGTTTTGCTTGTAAAGAATACAATTTATTCTTAAGTTTCTCCATGACAACTTCATTTTGTAAATTTCTATTGGTCTCTTTATAATATGCTAGTTCGTCTTCTAATTTCTTGTAGTCATTTTGATATTCTGTTAGAATAAATGGTTTTCGACAATTTGTGAAATTAAAATTTTGATTTCTAAAGGATTCTTGAAAATTAAACACCAGCACAAAATGGACATTTTGCCAAAAATGTAGGATTATTTATAGTTGTCATAGTTCACTTAGTACTTCTTCGAAAGTAAGTAAATGCTTAAATGTACTGAATGCATAAAGATCCTCAAATAAAATTTAATAATAACTCTTTAAACTTTATCACTTTCCCTTTTAATATTCTTAAAATCCTTTTCTATATACTTTCTTTTTCCACTTATAAATACCACACCAATTTTTTTTTTAAATATCTTAGGAGACTTTAAATACTCCTTTTTATATTCTTGACTATTTGTTAGCGGTGGCTAGGGCTCAAGAAACGCGACCCTATGGTATAGTTCTTTAGAAATAAATACACACATAGACATATATATGGTATGGAATACCATGGGCCATTAAATCTCTGGAGGTAAAATAAAATATTCACTTTTCCATTTCTTTGGAACTTTTTTTTTTAATTACCTTTTCTTGGTATGCACTTATATTTGTTCACGTGCCTTTAAGAAACCCTTCAAATTTTTTTTTTCCTAATTTCTTCTAACTTTTGAAGTCGAAATAATATTTCATAAACTGGTAATATTTTATTATTATTATTGTATTTGCATTGGCTTATTTTTATTTTTAATGTTTCGGTTCTTCTAATGTGCAGCGGAATAATTCCTTCCTTCATGTAAACTTGTGTGATGAATGGCCAAGGGCCACTTGTGGTCAATATGACTCGAAGATCAGAGAAACTCTGTAGATTTTTCAGTTTGGCTAGAAACCTATATGGCCAATGGCCAGGATCAATACGAAGCTCTGATACCACTGTGGTGAACCAACTCGGTTCACTAGGTAAATACCCAATGTAGGTAAGACAAGACAACAGGTTATAATCCATAAAGGATTATATATTAAATAATGTATATGAATATAAGATGATGAGATACAATAAGAATGAGGGCCTTATATACGCATGCAGGGGTGCCCTTCCATGAAGAGACATGACCTTTCATTGGGAAGGTGTCTCTTCATTAATTATTCATTAACTATTATAATGTATTTATATTTATTATTATATATTATGTTCATAACAGGCTTTTAGTTGGCGTCTCATTCCTCTCTTGCATCCATGGCCACCAGGACCAGTGGGCCTTGACATCCTTGTTCAACACCGAGATCAATAGTCTCTAGCATTCTTATTGTAACATCGTACTTATACTATCTTATCCTTCTGCTAGACTGTTGGTTTATAGCTTTTTGCTTTCAGCTTTGGTCTAGGAGTTGATTTTACACTCCCACATATATTCACACTAGTTGTACCTTTTAGTCCCTTTGACCTACTTTTATGGTCATCTAATAGGCATTACTAAAATATTCTTTTCTTATCTTATCTATTTACAGATCCTTGCATCAGTACAGAAAGGTATTTGAGACTTGACACATCTTTCTGGCATGTTCTGAATAGCCTCAAAAGTCTTCTTTTTCTAGAAATCTTGAAGCAAGAAAGGCTGTCTTTAGCCAGACTGGTGCTGCCAGAGGGGCTTCCTTTGTTTCAAAGCAACGTCCCAGTATTTCATGAACAGCTTTGCTCAGTTAAAAACCAGGGACCTCCTTTAAAGACCTTGCTTGGTTAAGAAAATGTTCACCAAATTTGATTTGGAGGATGTCCTATTCGTTCTCATATTTGTCATTTTCTAAGAAAATTATGAAAAGATGACTTTTCCAGCTTGAAGCATGAAAATTTCATCAACATCTGAAAAGAATGAGCAAATGTAAATGTAACTGCATGCTAATAGGTTGTTATCGTTATCAGTATCAGCAGTATGGACACCTTACTGTTCCAAGTTGTCATTGTATAGTAAAATAAGATTTTTCAACATCTGTTCAGAATTTGAATTTCTGACTTATTCATCAAACTTCCCTCTGTAAAATTTTGTCCAAGACATCTATACAATCATCAACAGAATGGATGTCTTGTAAATGTCAACAGTACGGATGTCCTCCCAAGGAATGGCATCTTTTTGATAAAAAATAAAAAATATCCCTCCAGAACTTAAAAATTCAATTCTTTGCCCTAGTTTTTTGAATTATTTTCTTGAGAACCAAGTTTAGAGCCATCCTTGTGGATGGCGACTGCATGTATGTCCTGTTAACGTCATCTATATGGGTGTCCTTATGAACGTCCTAGGTAATGCCCTCTTTGAAACTTCCTGCAAACTTTGTTCTCCTTCCATTTTTTTTATTTGCCTGTTAATATTAAATATTTTGAATGAATATCTTCCCTTTTTCTCTCTAGTTTTATCTTTATTCTCATTCTTGGATGTCTTTATAGATGTCCTCGTCCTCAGCCTTATCTTCCTCCTACATTTTAGTAAGAGGTCCTCGTGTCAATCTCATCTCCACTCTTATGCTTGGATGTCTCTTTAGGCCGCCTCCATTGAAACACGGCTCTCTCATGCGAGTCTTATCTTTATGCTTATGCTTAGATGTCCTTATAGGCTATCCTATATTGGAACAAGATGTCTTCTTATCAATCTCCTCTCATTTTCAGGCATGGACATCCCCATAGGGCATCCTTATTGGAACACGATATCCTCTTGCTGGTCTGCTCCAAGGTATCCTCAACAATTACGTTGAATTTGAAACATGATCAAACAAACACTTCAATTCTTCTGTCTTCCAATGTAGGCATCCACTGTCTGAATGCTAGATTTTAGGGAAAAAGTAGAACAGTGACATTCTTTTAAATTCTGTTCACTAATACAATTTTAGATCAGCACATTAAACCAAGATATAAACAGATCTGTATGCATGAAATTAAAATTCTGAACATAAACAAATTTCCTGAGTGCAGAAAAACAAATCTTTAGCTTACCTCTTAGCCGATGAATAATGTGTACCTGTCACATGTAGATGTATGCCTCTGTAAGTATACTCAGATGAAGTTTTGGTTCATATATCAAACCTCTAGGGTTTGATCTCTGTCAAAAGAACTGTGGGACAGTTTTGCCATGGATAGTAAAACCCCAATGGAAACAATAATAAAACAATGTCATAAAAGAAAATAACCCCAATGAGAAAACCTCCAATAAACAGTGATAGCACAGCAAGGAAATCAATTCACAAGAAAACCCTCTGATCTGGAATACAAGTGTCAAACCCACCATCAAACAAACACAAACTCAGATCTGGAGACTCCATAAACAAACAAACTCAGAACTGGAGATACAAGAGGCTCCATAAACAAACAACTCAGATCTGGAGATACAAGTGGCTCCTGTAGATTTATAATGACAAAAATCAGCGAGCTAAAATTTCTGTCAAACACTGAGCAACCTAGAGATAAACAAACAAACTCAGAACTGGAGATACAAGAGGCTCCATAAACAAACNNNAACAACTCAGATCTGGAGATACAAGTGGCTCCTGTAGATTTATAATGACAGAAATCAGCAAGCTAAAATTTCTGTCAAACACTTAGCAATCTAGAGATAACTGTTTTCATAAACTTCCGAAATGTTCCATACTCATATTCAGAAATTACCATAAGCAGAAATACACATTGCTAAGCAAATATGCAGCGGAAATAAACACAATGAACAGCAACCCATAAAGCTCAGAAATTTAGGCAAAAAACCACGGTAAACCCCAATGTGGGGAAACCCAACGAAAGAGAGAGAGATATTATTATTCAGCTTCAGGAAAGTATAGTACAGCAGCAAAATCACATTTCCAACCAAGAGAAATCACTTACAGCACCCAAACAGTCCCACCAAAATTTGTCGCGATTTTCGTGCCAAGTTCGTACTGCTGTACGACCCTCCCAGAAATGGAAGCTCCTCGAAAACAGAGCCAACAGTCTGCTGTATGGACTGTTTTGTATGGCCCAGTAGCACAAAACAGCCTCGAAATCTGTGCCAAGCCCTCTCTTGAAATCCGTGCCCTTTCCTCTTGCTGTACGGACTGTACGGATCCATATAGTATGGCCTCTAACAGCAGAAAAATAACTCAGCCACAAAACAAAAATTCTTTCCTTGGGATTTGTGCCCTCCTTTTTCTTGGGAAATGTGCCCTCCAAGCTGCTCACTTTCCTCTCTCAAGATTAGATCTTGCCTTT
>CBVK0100502484.1:470-10611 GCA_900067695.1 Picea abies | reverse complement strand
TCTTCCGATCTCACCCTTGTATCGACTAGAATGGTGACATTTTCTTTTTTTATGTGCCCTTTTAGTTTTAACATTTGCAGCTGTGCCATTCCTGTTATTGTAGCCAAGGATATCTTGGGCATGGCCTCATCGATTTCTGTATTGGGGGCCTCACCTTCCTCTTCACTTTTGTTATCTGAATCACTATCAGATGTGCTTGATTCTTTCGCTGCTTTACAACAATATAATTTTTTATTGTTGTATTTGTGCCCAGACGACCATTTGTCTCCACAATATTGGCATTTGCTTTCCCATTTTTTATTTGAGTCATCATGACTGGCTTGACCTTCCCTCAAATGAGGTGGTAAATATTTGTTAGGTTTGTCTGTATTGTATTTCTTTGTTCTATCGTCTGTATATTTATTTAACCTTTCTGGACTTGTGAATGCTGGTTTATTGAACTTGTTTTTTTGTTCTATTAGCCTTGTTGTGTGTCTTGCATCCTCAATTGTTTTAGGATTCCATAGTTTAATTTCGCTATGAATGTAATCTTTTAGGCCACATATGTACATTTTGATAAGCTGCTCATCCGTGAATCCACATTGCCTTGTTGCGAGAACCTCCCATTTGTGTGTATAATCGTTTACGTTTCCCTTCTGTTTGAGATGCACGAACTTGTTATACAGGTCATCATCTTCTTCGTCATGAAATCTTTTAAGTAGGGATGTTGTAAAATTCTTTCAGTGGAAAGAACGGACATCACATTTCCTGGACCACCAAAGGTACCAATCATAAGCTTCTCCTTCTAGGCTGTTAGAAACTATCATTACCTTCTCTCGTTCACCTAGTAGGGGGTTTGATTCAAAAATTCCATCCATTTTGTTTATCCAAACAACTACTCCTCTATGGTCCTCGCCGTCATACTTTGGTAACTCCTTTTTAAATTTCTGATAATCTCTATCATGGAATCTGGGTGTGAGCATATTTCTCGAAAAATTTTCCTATGGAATTTCCTGGTTTCCTTGATTTTCTGAATTTATTTTTGGTATTTCCGGACTTAGTGGTGGTCTTTGATAAGCTAAGGGCTCCTCAAATAAGGCCTCGACACGTTCCTTTGATTGTTGATTTTTTTCACTATGTTCATCAAGTCTTCTTTTTGTTTCACTTTTATCGTTTTCGGAGAGCGCCAATAATCTTTCACCTTGTTGTATTAACCGATCAATTTTGCTCTCAGTCTTGAGTAATTTATCGATTTGTTCATTCATGTCTTTTTGTGTTTTTTCCACATTGTTAAGTCGGTATCTTACACCGTTGACGTCATCTCTGCATTTGTTGACCATCCATGCGATTTTTTATTTTGTTTTTTTTATTTTTATTATTAATTATAAATATATATATATATATTATAATTAATATATATAATTTTAAAAAGTGAGGGGGGCACGACGTTATGAAATCATACGAGTCGTACGCTTAATGTGAGGGGGGGGGGACAAGGGTGTTAGGGAGGAGATAGAGGTGTCGTGGGGCACCAGGACTTAATGGGATCTGTCGGGGGATGAAAGTCAGGTGTCGGGTTAGGAACATGACGGGACGAGGGACAGGAACAGGAAATCAGACGTGGGCATGAAGACAGAAGATGCGAGTAGGAAGACGGGAGACGCGGCACGGGGGAAAGACAGGCTGACGGATGGGGTCGCGTTTGGGACAATGGATGGGTGGTACGTGGCTGTGGATGAGAGGGGGAGTCATGCGGGGTGTTGAGGGGGTAGGATGCGTAGTGTTTGGGGGTAGGTGCGTGGCAGAAGCTATGGAGTGTGTAGGGACGGGATGCACGAGAGTGTTGGTCTACGGGGGTTGGGGACATTGGTTTGCAAGGACGTAGGGGATCTACGGGGGGTTTAGACATGGGGGAAAGCTTACGGGAATTGGGAAAGGGTACGGGTTAGGGGTTAATTTAATGGGGGAAAAAATGTATAGGGGGGGAAATTAATGGCGGAAGCTGGATCAGAATGAAAAGCTCTGATACCACTGTAACATGAACGCTGTTCTTCACTTAGAAATGAATATTTCTGAATATTAATTTTTGATTGAATATGATAAGAATGATGATTACACTACCCTCATGGTGGTTGCTATATAGCATTGACTGGTCACGAGGTGAGGAGGTACGTGCCTCTTCATTTAATTAAATGATATTAATTATTATTACAATTTATTATATTTATTATTATTATCATTTTTATGTTTGTAACAACTTTGGGCAAGTACAGATTGTGCGATAACAGGGTCAACCAACTCTGAGTTAGAAGAATGAAGCTTCTTCCAGTTGGTTATCATGGGTGTGGACATGGGTCTACAATCCTCCATCTAGAATCTCCTCAGTATGTCAACAACATATCTTCCTTGTCCCAGAAAGATGTGTCCAGGCTCTTGCCAAACCTCCAATCGCAAGAAGTAGTGCATCGGTCTAGTGTCTTTCATCTCGAACTCTGAAGCAAGGCTCTTGTTGCAACCAACTATGAGTCTCTCAGCCCCTGTAATGAAGAGATAATCCGCATATAGCACAAGAATGAGAGGATCCTCCCCAACCACAATGTAATAAAGGTTTGGATCTGCCTCACTCTTCTCGAAACCCATCTGCTGCAAGTATGTATCTATCCTCGAATACCAAGCTCTAGGAGCTTGTTTCATCCCATACAATGCCTTCTTCAGTTTACACACATGAGAATCTCTCCCATGCACCTCAAAGCCCTACGATTGTTCAATGTACACTTCCTCCTCTATGAGACCATTCAGAAATGTTGTCTTCACATCCATCTGATGGATCTTCCAACCCATCTCTGCTGCAATGGAGATCACTTCCCCAATCAAGGTATATCTGGCAATCAGAGTGAAGGTCTCATCATAGTCTACTCCCTCTACCTGTGAGAATCCCTGAGCTACAAACCGAGCTTTGAACTTCTCAATGCTGCCATCAACAACATACTTGATTTTGTAGAGCCACCTGGAAATCACCACTGACTTTCCCTTAGGTCTCAAAATCACCTCCCAAACATCATTCTTCATGATGGAATTGTACTCTTCCACCATGGCGTCCTAGATCTGCTGACCTACTGCCTCCTCAAAAGTGGAAGGCTTAGACTCTTTGATGCTGCTCACCATCACAAGATAGCTATAAAACCTCTCAGAAGGTTTACTCTCTTGCACAGCCTGCCTGGGATTCCCCACAGATCCCTGTGCTTCCTTCAAAGTGTCTTGAAGTCACTTGGGCTTCCTCTTCTCTGAAGTAGCACCATGTGGAGGGGACTCCTCCTCCTCAGTTCCACCACCTGAAGATTGTATACCTGAAGATGGTGATCCCATGGTCGTCTGAGAACTAGTAGACTGAGAAACAATACCCTGTGAACCGGTAACCCGAGGACCTGTAATTTGTGACCCTGTCACCTGTGGACCAGTAGTCCCTGAAGTAGGTGGTCTTGAACTCTGTGTCACTATGCTTTCCTGAACTCTGTGTCACTATGCTTTGTGAAGGACTCACCTGAGTTTGAGGGGCTGACTGCTCCCCCTGCCCCATATCTCGTGACTTATGGAAGGCTCTATCCTCCTCAAATCTCACATCCCGTCACATAATTGTCTTCCTCAAAGAGGGGATGTATATGTGGAAAGCCTTCGAGGTCTCGCTATACCCAACAAAGATGCCCTTCTTTGTCGTGGGTTCTAGCTTTGTCCTTTTCTTAGAAGGGACATGTGAATAGGTAAGGCACCCAAAAACCCTAAAGTCCCCAACCTTAGGCTTCTTCCCAGAGAAAGCGTCCTCAGGAGTCTTATCTCCCAAGACTCAGTGTGGACTCTTGTTCTGCAAATAAACTGCAGTGTTGCAAGCCTCATCCCAAAGAAACAGTGGTAGCCCCTGATCATGTAACATGGCCCTTGCAGCCCCAACAATGGCCCCATTCTTCCTCTCAGCAACCCCATTCTGCTGTGGGTTGTAAGGAACTATCACTTCTCTCTTAATTCCCTCCCTAGCACAAAAGTCACTGAACTCATTGGAGGTATGCTCACCCCCATTGTTAGATCTCAACACTTTGATTTTCTTCCCAGTTTGGTTCTCCACAAGAGCTTTGAACTCTTGGAACCGCTTGAAGACCTGTCCTTTGGTCTTCATGAAGAAAATACAAGACTTCCGAGAGAAGTCATCAATGAAAGTGACATAATACAAAAATCCACTCAAAGAAGCAGAAGACATAGGACCACATACATTAGTATGAATCAGATCAAGAATACCTGTTGCTCTGCTGTTACTGCTTGGAAAAGCAGTCTTGGTGTACTTCCCAAGAGCACACCCCTTGCACACCTCCTGGTGCTCTACATTGAACTTTGGCCCTCAAGTCACAATCTCTCTCAAGATCCTCAGAGCCCCATGGTGCAGATGGGCCATCTTCCCATGCCATAACTCACAAAGGTCACTGCTACTGGTACTATTCATTGATGATCTAGCTCGCTGAAACATGAGCTTGTACAACTTCTCATGCTGGATCCCAATCAGTTTGGGCGAAGTGACACTGGATCCCTTAGGATACAAGAGCACATGCCCATCACGGAACAATACCTCATATCCCCTATCCTCAATAGTGGAAACTAACACCAAATTCTTCTTCAAGCCCATAACATATAGGAATCTCTCAACAACATGGGAGGTAGAGACTCCTTTTGAAATGATGTTGTCCCACTACCAACTGCCTTGACCACTGAGTCATCTCTAAGCACTACCTCAAGATCCCCAATCTCTGAAAGATTTGTGAAATACTCACAAATACCTGTTGTAATGTTCCCAAGCCAGGATGCCAGGAACATCACGTTTTGCATGAATTTTTAACTGTTTCTTGTTGTGGCATTTCGTCAAACACTTTGCTGATTTACTTATGTTTGGGTGCTTACTTGGAGGTTGACTTCTTAAGTTCGGACTTAGGGTTTATATTCAGTTATCACACATAGATCTGAAGATATAATCAATGGAAACACAAGATACACCAAATATGGAACCAATAGCAAAGATCTGACCTTTATTAATATAATGAGAAAGAACTTGATACAAGAGTGAGGCCGATCTGGAAAGATGAACAGATGGATCCAATAGACATATTAAGAGCTGCTACAAAATGCTCCAATAAGAAACTACAAGCCTCCAAAGGCTGAATACACAATGAAGTCTAATGCAAGAAGAGATCTGGGCTGTATGAAGCACCAAACCCCCACTGGAAAGGTCACGCTCTGCTGGAAGACTGGATACCCTCCACCAATTCGGCCTTGCTGCTAAAGACCACCAAACCCTCCGATGAATATGCCAAACTGTAGATCGGGTCAATGCCGAACCCCTGGTGAAGCCTTAAGATGAATAATGAAGTTCTACACCACCAAATGCACAAAACCCTAATTTGGCTTTCGCCCTCGTGGATGGATGAAGACCAGTAATTCGACCTCTCTGCTAGAGACCTCCAAACACTCTGAAGAACCACTGGAATGATAGATCGGGACACGACAACGAAAACACAAATGCTCAAATCGCCAAAAGCCCTACTAGACCCTTGGATCTAGCCTCCCTCCAAAGAATGATGCGCCCTCTTCTTGGGAAAATCGTCCCACTCTCAATGCAAATCAAATCTCCATCAAAATCCCTTCGGAAGCAACTAAGAATGGCGCTATGGCACCTGCAAAGAAAACCCAATAACTGGAATTCCCGAAATCTCTTCTCCTCAACCAAAACAAATGATCCTAGCTCCATAGTTGCGCCCCCCTTGCTGGAAACCCTCTATTGGTGCACCCTCTCTCTTCCTGTACCTGTAACTGATGTAATACTCCCCTGCAACTGAGTAGATCTGAAGTAGAATGGTGTGGGGGAGTATTGCATCCCCGAGACCAAGCTTGGAACAAGCTAGGTGGAATCTTTCACCATCGAATTGTCCTCTAGGGTTTGTTAAGTCAAAACCCTTAAAACCCCCAAGGCATGGGCTCACTAGCTAGAAGCCAGAGATCAAAATGATAATCATACATGAATCTGAGAATAGAGGCCGTTTCCTCTCTTTTATACTTCCTGCTCACCTTGCCCCTCCAAAGTGACTTTTACTTTATTAATTATTAATTAATTAATTAAATCACTTTAATTAATTAATTAACCTTTTTACCTCTGAAAACACCTTATCTCTCCTTGTGGCTTCCCTGGCCACTGAAATTCACTTCTCATCATCCTATCCTGTAGTGTTGTTCCTCCCGATTTCAATGAGCTATCACACTAAGAGGGTCCTCCAAGTATTATGCCCAATATGACCTCCTTAGTGAATTTAATTAACCTATAGCCCAAAATAACTCAAAATAATGGAAATCGTCGGAATGCAACGGAACCAAAGCCCAACTGTGTGGAATGGATCATAATGATGAAATAGGATGAGCGATGCAAGCCAGACCCCAAAATATCCCTCAATAGTCATTGTACTCGCTATAACATCCACCTGGTTGCTTTGGTCATCGTAACACCCTGAAATGTAATGATGTCCCAAAGTGGGGACATTACACCTGTCATATGGCGGGAGGCACCGCTATCAGTATACCAAATACTGGTAGATGATGTTCTAGAGGAAAGACACACCAACAATGAATACTCCTTATCGAACCTGTGGGTAAACTCCTCCACATCTGCTGAAGCTGCAACCTGCTTCTTCTTCTTGTTAGGACATTGTCTAGCATAGTGCCCAAACTTGTGACAATCAAAGCACTTGACTTTGCTCATGTCTTTCTTCCCTTCACCTTTCTGCTTGCTCCCTCCCTTGGAACCCTTCTTGGACTTGTTCTTGCCTTTAGCTGCAAATGCCACATTCTCCTCTTCATTACCAGTAGATGAACTCCCATGCACATAGCCTCTTCGAGTTTCCTCCTGAATGAAGTCATCCCAAAGATGGTCCCATTTGAGAAGATTTTCCCTTGCCACAATGCCCTCAACAAAAATAGCCCATTGTTTGGTTACCTCATTCAAAGCAGTCCTCACAAGTTTACTGTCAGCAACAACCTCCCCAACAACACCAAGTTCATCCCTCATCTGAGTAAGCTTGGTAAGATAGGTGGCCACACTTTTAGTCTTGGTCATTTTAATGCTCTTCAATTTCTCCCTCAATACCATTTTCTGATTTTCATTGGAACTCTGGTATAGTTTGGTTAAGAATTCCCACATCTCATAGGCATTGGACTTCTCAATCACATGTGGAATCACATAGTCCTTAATGGCATCAAGGATAATTCTTTTGGCCTTAATGTTCTTTTTGGTGTAGGTGGCCAAAAGGGTAGCATCTGTAGGCACCGTCACTGGATTCGTTTGTGAGTTCTCCACAATTCACACTCCTACAGAAGCAACACAATCCTCTCCTTCCATGCGCTGAAATTAGCAGCTCCATCCAACCTGTCCTCAACCCTCAAACTGGTGGCCATTGACCCTGTCAACTGAAACACAAGCCCACAACTTTCTGCCTGGTGAAGTACCTCTTCTCAACAAAATCTCTGTTCTCTGTGGCTGATATATGTCTGTTCTTTCCAACTTTCTAGCTCTGATACCATGTAGAAATTTCAGACCCCAACCCGGTTTCAAGTTTTAATGAGACAACATAGTTTAATGCTCAACCCACATTGCACTTTTCAGCAGCAAATTAGTTAGCAATTAAAAATAGCTCATAAACTGAAACACATGAAGTCTGCTACAACATTTAGACATAAATAAAACATACCTAGAAATTTTACACAGATTTTTGGTCAAACTTAGACTCTGGAAAAACTTGCAAGGGGAAAACCAGTGAGAGAAGGGCTTTTATTATTATTTAGAGCTCTGAGAAAGATTTATTTTACAACATAATATATCAACAACAAACTTAGACTTATTTCGATTTCTGTGTCCATAAAAACAGACTTGAAAATTGTGCCAAGCTGCTCCTCGATTTCTGTGCCCAGAAATCTGTACTGTCTATGATAGCTACAGTAATTACTGCTGTGATTTATTGCCTCAAAAATCGTGCCAGAATGCTGTTACAGTTGCTCAGAAATGTGTGCTTGCTGCCTGCCTGGAATTTCGTTCCAAAACTTCCTAGAAATTCGTGCAGCAGATACCCTCGATTTCCATGCCAATATTCAGATGTACAGACTGCCCATAATCCGTATTGTACGGTATGCAGTTGTACTTTCCTTCCTCGATTTGTGTGCCAGAACAACCTTGGGATGCATGCTCTTGGCTGCAAATGCTCTCCTCTTTCTCAGCTCGACTCTCTTTCTCTTTTGCACTTTCCAAAACACATGAAGAAGTGCCAAAATGGGATGCCTCAATCCCTAAGTCGACTTCATGAGGGAAGTTGAAGAGTCATCTAATCCAATGGTGGAGATTAGACTAGATTGACAGTGGTGATTAAGAGACCCTTTAGTCACCCACTTCATTAACTTATCATAAAGTCACTTTAATTTCATATCTCATGAATTAAATGTACTCGGGACCACATTGGACATTTTATCACCCCTAGGCACCTAGGTGATGAGAAACACTTGTCCTTGGTACTTTTAATTTAATTTAACACTCCCTCTTACCGAGGAAAGTGTTCTTCACCACCCCAAGCTTATCTCTGAAAGGTACAAACTTGCCTCTTCGCAATGTCAACTGCCAAAGTGAAACAAGGAAAAGAGCATAATGTCCAAGCATACATTACATAATCAAAAGCAGTAATAGATGTAACAAACTTAAATGCTTCAAATATTGAAATGACACTCACCATAATCCCTGGCTTGTACCTCATGGAGCAAGACCCAATGCCTTTTGGAAGCCAACTGATTTGGTGGATACCGTCACGATGATCATGGAATTGTGGTGGTGAAGCGGGTCTTCATCTGTGCAAGCAGACACTGCTGGTCAAGCTGTCTCTCGATACTCCATGTCTGCAACCTGAGGGCCTCAAGACATCATCTCATTAGTTATCCCTAGAATTGGGGATAATAGATAGTACTGCTCGGATAGAGGAGTATCTGCCTACATGAGCAAAAGTCTCCTTGTAGTCTACTCCCTCTTTCTGAGAGAACCCACTAGCCACAAATCTGGCCTTGTACTTCACACTGCCATCTGCTGCATGCTTTACCTTGTAAAGCCACTTGGAAGTCACCACTGACTTGCCCTCTGGCCTTGGCACAATCTCCTAGACATCATTCCTCATGATGGAGTTGTGCTCCTCCATCATGGCATCTCTCCACATCTGCTGGCTGGCTGCCTCCTCAAAGCTGGAAGGCTCTAAGTCTATGATGATGGTCATCAGAGCCATGTATGTCGAAAACTTCCTAGGAGGCCTGTTCTCCCAGAATGTGGTCTTGGGAGGCTCGACATGCTCTTGAGCATCTCACAAAGTCTTTTCAAACCATTTGAGCCTCCTATCTGAAGTTGAAGGGGCTAACTGCTCCTCCGCCTCCTTTGGAGTCTGGCTCCCTGCATTGGAAGCCTCTGCTATTGACTCATCCTTTGGGTCCACCTCTTGTGGCTCCTTTGCAACTACTGTAGGTCCTGAGATTTCCTAGATGACAAGTTCTCCTCGAACTTGACATCTCGGTTCACCACTGTCCTCCGTTGCTCTATCAGGAAGAATCTGTAAGCCTTCGAATCCTTGTCGTATCCCACCAAGATTCCCCTCTCTCCTGAGGGATGCAACTTTGTCCTCTTCTCCATAGGGATATGGATATAGAATGTACAACCAAAAATCCTAAGATGTCCTATCTCAGGTCTCTTGCTTGTGAAGGCTTCCTCTGGTGTCTTATCCTCCAATATCTTGTGTTGGCTCTTGTTTTGCAAATACACAACTGTATTACATGCCTTGTCCCACAAAAACAAAGGCAAGCTATGATCATGGATCATGGCCTTTGTTGCACTGATGATCGACCACTTCTTCCTCTCTACAACCCCATTCTACTGCGGGTTGTGTTGACTGCTCGTTTAGCACGGAGGTCAACTTATTTCATGAAGATTATCAATGTCGAAGACAACTGGGTTCTACTGGGTGTTTTTAAACACCAGCACTTATTTTCATGTAAACGGGATCTCCACGCCCCTGCGAGGGTAATAATGTAATAATGTCTGCATGGATCATAGTTAGGT
>CBVK0100502482.1:0-10288 GCA_900067695.1 Picea abies | reverse complement strand
AGAGAGAAGAATGGAAGAAGAAATAATTGCATTGAAAATCCAACTTGAAGGAGCAAAGAGAACAGAAGAGGTCATGAAGTCTCAGATAATGAAGAAAGAAGAAGAGTGTTGCACCCTTTTCGTCACCTTGGTGAGCAAATAAGAGGTGCTTGCATGCCCAATTGGGTCTTGCTGAGCATGACAGCTGTAGAGGAAAGAGTTAGAGAAAGAAAAACAAAACTGTAAGCAAGAATTAAACTAATAAAAACTAAAATCATAAGCATATGGATATAGAGATAACAAACACAAAAAGACCAATATCACCAATTTTTTTAGGCTGATCTATTGATGAAATAAAAGCACCAAGAAGAAAGGTGAATATGAGTCCCTTCTTCCTCCAAGGGAAGGCTCTTGGACCCTCACAAGCTTGCTCTCCTTACAACAAGAAAAATGAAAATGGTGGTGAAAGAACTCCTTTGCAAATCCACTCAATGGAGAGGTGGATTGCTCAATGAAATGGTGCCAAAGTGATCTTGTCAAGGATGGAGTCCTTAAAACAATATAGGAAACATAACATTACATGAAATTTCTTGAGAAAATGAGGTTTCTTCATGGCTTTTTATAGCATTGCATTGGGTTATTGTGTAACTCCTTTGTAGTGTGAAAAGAGGCCATTTAGGGCATTATTAGGTCTTTGACCAGCCCACCATTCGGATCCAACCCGGATTTGGAAGTCAAATCAGCTTGGGAGCTGAACCAAAAGTGGTTGGGAGGCCGACCACATTCATAAATGTGTCGTTTAGCAGGTGTGCGGCGTTTTGCGCTAACAGTCGCGCATCGTGTGCATATGCATGCATTCTACGTTCATGTTCCGTGCACGTGCGCGTGCACCCAACTTCTGTAAAGAGCTCTTCAATTTTTCACTACTTTGTATAGTTTTTTACCTTTTTGGAATGTTGTGAGATTAATTCAGGACCATGAATTACTTCATTACTGTTTGACAATGCTGAGTTCTTGTTGCCATGTGCGGACGAAATTCTAGTGATAACAGATGCCCCCTAATGGATGAGGTTAGGAGCATACGTATAGCCGAAATCCATCAATGTTTCTTCTACTGAGAATGTTGTTGTAAGATAGAGCAATAGTGGAATCGTTCAGAGCGATCCGTTGGAGAAAAAAGGAACCGGTAGGACCCGACCTTCTGTGAGTTGTGCAAAATAGAAAACTGTGTACAAACGAGGTGGGCATGCCCCATGCTCATGTTATGTAACTCTGAAAAAAGATGAATGAAGTTTTGGTGTAGACAACTGCAGTGCCCTCGGGGGCGGTGATGATAAAGGCAGAAGGCAATTCTGTAAAGGAACATACTCTGAATAATAGGAAATGATCGCGGGAAATAAGTATCGACGATGATGCGGGCATTGATGGCCCTACCAAGTTCATAGGTCTTCGGCAAATGATAAAAATAACTGCAATAGTCGCAAAGTAAAACCCACCACAACATGAGAAAGTGTTAGTGTCGAATGTTATGGGGGCCAACGACAGCAGGGAGCAATGGTGTTTCACCCTGTGCCATCTGAGATCTCTCATTGAATGGAGAATGAGAATCAAGATATCATTGCCCTTTCGGAAAATTATGCTGATGTCGACAAAAGGGGAACACGACTCCCAGAAGCAAAGGGCTTTGTGGAATCTACTGAGGTGAGGAAGTGGCAGAGGTACATGGACGAAGTCAAGAAGTGGGAAGACTCAAGACTTCCCTTGGTTGGAGGATATATGAGAGAAAAAGTGGCTGCAACCATGTAACAAGGTCGAGTGTCAGGGGGATGACAAGACCGATGATAAGTTATGCCAGAGGCGGGACAAGGTGAACAAATTCATAGGGTAGAGGTAAGTGACCTGTGGAGTACTCTGAAGATATGGACGATACCGGCAAGGGTAGATGATAAGTAATGCTCCAGCCAAGGGTGACATGGGTTGCGCGTGGCCAAAAGGAAGTAAGTCACCAACGGTGACGACAAAAGAAAATGTAATGACTGGAAATAAAGGCGTTTGTACAATAAATAATGAATAATTTGGGGAGAAATGTACAAATACAGAAACGGGTGCCCCAATGTGAAATGAGTGCCCTAGGGAGGGCAGAATTTTCTTGGAAAACTGATGAAGGGTGGTGGCCCTATTGGTGAGTTACTGTATGAGATAGGTGAAATGAGGATAGGTTCACATATGGGAAAACTGATTGTGGATTAAATGGAGGGTTCATGATACTGCGGAGGTGCAGGTAAAAAATAGAACCGTAAAGAGAGAATCTGGGAGTCCATGTGGGAAAGCTAGCAAAATGAGGAGAAGGAGTATGTGGCTGATTCACGACATGATGAAAGACTATCGGGACTCCCATCCCTAAAGGGTAATGAAGAACAACATGAGTGTCAAAAAGTGCCAAAAGGTGCTATGAATGGGACAAATCATGTGGGTAAGAATGCTACCGGGTAACAGTACCGAAGATGCAAATGGAGGCGTGGGTACTGCAGAGCCGGGAATGAGGATCCTAAAGGCCAATATCATAGGGTGTGACTGGAAATGTAAATGCAATACAGTGGGAGAGACTACATGCCAGTGCTGAGTATATACCTAAAGGGATGATGTCGATGAATGATGAGCAAGTACTTGCACACATAACAACCAAATACCCAAAGTGAACAATATCTGAAGAGAATCAAAGATATGAGCATGTATTTGATAAATGTGACTATGCACGTGCGTACCTGACTATGATATGAAAAAAGGTGCCTCGGGGGCTTAGGATAAAAATCAACCCTAGGACTACTATGATGTAGGTGACGGGATGTTGATCTCGTGGCTGAAGACGGTTTGAAAAACGGACACCTTGGGCTCCCGGAATGGTGAGTGGAAGTATTGGCAAAATGCCTATATATAGTTGTAGGGCCCACATTGCCACCTCATTTGTACCTACTGCAATAGTGACTGGACGAGCAGTTTTTAGAGGAGATTTGGAGATTTGGGGAGGATGAGGCATCCGATTGACGATCTACGAGTATCAAGTTAGTGGTCTGATCATCTTGCATAGAAATAGGTTTTCAATTTTTAGGTAGGGGCTATACGGAGGGTCATACAGAGGGTTTTAGGGGGTCTGGGCCCCACATGCGTGGGCGATCGGGTGATAGGCGTGCATACGTACGTGCCTGTCCACCAGATAAGCACGCATGGGTGCACGATGGGGAGGATTCAAGGCGTGCCCGAAGGGCGCACCTGTGAGTTGGACAGGCACGCATCAGTGCGCGCCTGTGGGTTTGACAGACACACATCTGTGCGCGTCTGTGTAGTGAACAGGCGTGCTTAAGGGTGCACCTTTGAAGAGAATAGGTGTGCATTGATGCGCACCTATTCAGTGTACAGGCACGCATAAATGTGCGCCTGTTTAAAGAACATGCCCGCATATATGCGTGCCTGTGGGAACAAAAACCGCGCCTAGGAGGCAAGGTGTAAAGGCGGAAAAGAAAACGAGTCTTTTTGATGCTGTTGAGGGTTGTCTGAGCTGATATAGGACTCTGTGTTGTCTGTAGGTGGACAGTTGTGACGATGCCAGTGCGGTGGTGAGAGAGAGATTGGGCCCAGTTGCGAGATTTCGTGGCCATTGAGGGGCCTGGCGTGCGTGCAAATTTGGCAACCTCTAGGTTGCTAAAGTTTTTTTGAGTGCCCATTGTTACGGGCACAAGAGTATTTTTTGCAGTTCCTGATCTGGATGTGGAGTCTGGAGCTGCACTGCTTCCTCGTACGAGGAGAGAAGATCCCCTTCACTGCAGTGGAGGATATTTATTTTGTGACTGGGCTCCTCTTTCGGGGAACGCCCCTACCGACGGAGCCTGTGTTTCCCAGGACCATTTCGCTGGCCGATATTGGCCAGAGATACTGCTCAGGTCGGGACTTTATGTCTGGGACGGTGGTGAGTATCAGGGCGATAGACTCCCTAGCCCATCGTTGTATAGCAGTGATGATTGTTCGGATATATGGGTCACTTGCGACCCAGTGGATTAGTGGTGGCCAGCTGCTAGTGCTGGAGAGAGTGGTGGTCGGCGAGCAGTTCGCATGGGGGCTGACGCTCCATGCTAAGATGGTGGCACAGTTGGACCACTGTTGGTCCACTGATGGAGGAGAGTTTTCTTTCGGGTCCATCTTAGTGGCCTGGTTTTTAGAGAGGGTGTCGATGCTGCGCCCGAGGGTTCTGGTAGAGATGTTGGGGGCACGAGAGCCGCGATTGAGGCGGTGGTCGACAATTTTGGTTCGCCACAGTTGTGGCGAAGGTGGCCATTTCTTCTCAGCAGAGGCGACACGGATATGGTGGTAGATGCCGCAAGTGATACTTCAGTACCCCTATGCTGGGGTGGACTTCCGGGGTGACCCGAACATGGTGCTACCTCCTGGGGAGGTTTTTGACCATTGAGGTATGTTTAGTATGTTGGTATGTTGTTTATTTATATTGTCGTTTTAAGATATCAGTCCATATGTATATGATATAGATGTTGATACTATCTGTTTTGTTGTTGTTTTGTGTATGTGCAGATGTGGCACCTCACGGGCACGAGGTAGAGATGCAGAGAGTGTCGACTCATCAAGAGTCGGAGAGAGTGTCGCATGGAGAGAGACATCGGTGGGAGGATGCCGCGGGGCGACCAACAGAGCTCGAGAGGGCAGCGAGGAGGCATCGGTTCAATGACCCTGGTGCGGAGCCATCACACGCTCCTCTGGTGGCGGTCGGAGTAGATTTTGATGACATACGCCGTCGTCTAGAGATGGTGTTGCAGGATGTGCCTGAGGGCATGTGGATGCGTATCCAGGATGAGAGCTTCCTGGAGCAGTGTGTGGGGGTGTCGCCACCATGGCGGGCCATAGTGCGGCGAGCAGCAGTGCTTGCGGCGATGACCATTGGACGCCTACCGTCGGGGTAGGAGGGTCCTGTGGGTGGTCCACCACTGCCTAGGGTAGGTGGTGGTGCGATAGAGGCACCCTAAGTGGTGTATGATGTACATCTTTGTTTTTGTTGTATATAGGATGGTGAGCCCATTTTTGTACCGAGGTGCTACATTGGCCTACAGATACATGTATTTTTGTATGTAAACATTCGGATGGCCTGATGGGCCTTTATATATATATGAGTATACATATGTTGAGATCCCGATGTTGTCTACATGTGTTTTTTGCTGATGATTTTGATGATGTCTATTCTATATATATGCTGTGACAGGATTTGTGAGATGTTTATCTATGTGTAGCTTGATGTGATATATGCCAATCTAACACCATGTTAGCTATTTGATCTGTTGTTTGATTCAACTATCTTGGAATATGTGTAAATGTAATGGAATCAAAATGTCGAGATAACAGTCTAATCTGCAAGTATTTGTGAAAGAGGCACGGATCGCGTACACAGTATACATTGTTGAGCTGGAGAATGACTAGTTGAGAGTCGAGGAATACGCTGAGGTGACGAATATGATGATGATGGGCGTCGGCCAAGAGGCCAATGACAGTAGTGTATTCGGCTTGGTTGTTGGTTGTTAGCCCCAAACATATGCCCCCTTAATGGAGCATTTCATGTGAGGGGGTGTAGAGAGCCCAAGAAACCGAAGCGAGATTTTGTGTCCAACGGCTGGCGCCGTCGGCATAACCAATGTGGTAGGCTGGTGGAGGAAGCATTTGTCAATAGCACAAAGGATATTTTAGACGAGAGGGGAGGAGAAAAAGATTAAAAACGCTAAAAAAAGAAATAACCTAAAGTAGAATGACTACGTTTAAGAATAAAATTTCTTGAGATACAACCCATTGACGGGTTCCTTGAGAGAGAGGCCGTCGGGGGAGGCCAAGATGTATGCGCCTTTGGTGAGGAAATGTTGGATGATGTAAGGACCATGCCAAAGTGATTCAAATTTTCCGTGGCCAAAGGTATCATGAGCGATATCATAAGCCAGGACGAGGTCGCCTTCGCGGAATGATCGAAGGTTGACATGGCGATCAAAGGTAGCCTTGGATCACTTTTTATCTGCCTCATTGTTCTGTAAGGAAGATTGACGATCTTCATCCAGAGACTCCAAGTTCAGCAAGCGCTGCTCCATTGGAGTAGTTTCAGGTAATAGCTCAATTGCGGTGCGTAAGGTGGGAATTTCACACTCGATGGGAAGAGTGTCCTCGACCCCATGGACTAAATGGAATGGTGTGAAACCAGTAGCAGTTTTCACTGTCGTTCGATAAGCCCATAGCGCAGAAAATAACATATGATGTCAATTGGTTTTATGTTTATTAACCGTGCGCTGTAATATGGTCTTGAGGACTTTGTTCACTGCCTCGACCTGTCCGTTTGACTGAGGGTAATATGGAGAGGCAAACTCATGAGAGAAGCCTAACCGAGATGAGATTTCGACGAAGATCTCGTTCTCGAAGTGTTTCCCATGGTTGGAAACGAGTTGGAGGGGTACTCCAAAATGGGATATGACGTGGTTAAAGAAAAAATGCGCTGCTGTGTTAGTAGTATTGTTGAAAGTAGGAATAGCTTTGGCCCATTTGGTGAAGTAGTCAACGGCGACAACGATGTATTTGTGACCATTGCTGGAGGGTGGATTGCAAGTCATAAAGTCAATGCCCCATTTTCAAAAAGGGTCGGCTGTAATGACAAGGTGGAGAAGAGCGGGGGGAGCCTGAGCTTTGTTGGTGTAGAGATGACATTGCTCACATCGTTTCATGGCATGAATGCAATCATGAAACAATGTAGGCCAAAAGTAACCGGCTCGGATAATCTTTTGAGCCGTGAATATACCCGAAATATGGCCCCCACATGCGCCACTGTGGCAGTCGTTTAAGACTATGTCGGCCTCGTCAATAGTCAGGCATCGATGAAGAATGGTGTCTACACCCCGCCTGTATAGGATGTCTCCGAGGAGGAAATAGCGGGGGGGGCTGATGGCGGATACGTCGACGATCATCTTGTGAAAGGTGGTTACTGAACTTTTGAGTTCGTAGGTAGATGAGAAGGTCGCCATACCAAGGATCATCCGAAGTGATGTAAAAGAGATGTTCGTCAGGAAAGTCGGTGTTGACGGGGGCACTGATGGTGTCTGAGGGAAGGGTCGTGACAATTTCGGCGAGAACGAGGGCCTTCTTACTCTTAGGTGTTGATAACTCGAGGTCGTACTCCTGAAGAATAACAATCCATTGAGTGAATTTGTCGTTAACTTGTCGACAGTTGAGCAAGTACTGCATAGGGTTGGAATCTGCGGCAACCTTGGTGGTGCGAAGCAAAATGTAATGGCGCAATTTCTGGACTGCAAGGACAACTGCAAGAGCAAGTTTCTCTTCATGTTTATATTTCAAGGGTGGTCCTGAGAGGTTCTTACTAACATAGTAAATGACATGTTCACGATTTTCATCTCCGAGCTGGACGAAGACGCCGGCTACTGATACAACTGATGTTGATATGTAGAGGATGTAGTCGCGATTATAGTCAGGTGTACGAATTAGAGGTGCATTTGAAAGCGTTGCTTTAAGATCGTCAAATGACTATTGGGCGTGGTCATCCTAGTGAAAGGGGATGTCGTGACGTAGTAAGCGGAGGAAACCGTGTGCGCGTATGGCATAATCAGGCACAAAGTGTCTGAGAAAGTTAGCTTTGCCCTGTAGACTCTGAAGTTGTTGTAAATTCTGGGGAGGTGGAATTTCGGTGATAGCTTGGACTTTGAGGGGGTCCACGGTAATATCGCTTTGGGAAACAATAAAATCGAGGAGGCACCCTGCGATGACACAGAACACACACATGAGAGGATTCAAGCGGATGTTGTACTGACGACACCGTTGAAAGATGATTCATAAATCATTGAGATGTTGGGTGCATTTCTTGGATCGAGCTGTGAGGTCGTCCAAGTAGGCAAGGATAATTTTAGCCAAATCGTGGAAGATGTATGTCATCGCCTGCTGGAAAGTTGCGCCGACATTTTTTAATCCGAAAGGCATGACACGATATGCAAAGGTACCACATGGGGTAGTGAATGCGGTTTTATACTGATCGGCTGGGTGGATTTGGATTTGGTTATAGCCAGAGAATCCGTCCATAAAGGAGAGAGCCTCATGGTCGGCGCAGTCATCGATAATTTGATCGATGAAAGGCGTTGGAAAGTTGTCTTTTGGACATGCGTTATTGAGATCGCGGAAGTCGGTGCAAATGCGGATAGTGCCCTGTTTTTTGTCGACGGGTACAGGGTTGGAAACCCATGAAGTGTAAGCGATGGGATAAATAAACTTAGCTGCACATAACTTGTCTATTTCAGCTTTGATAGCCGCGGCTTTGGATGGGTGTAGTGGTCGCTATTTTTGGCGAACTGGTGTGATGTCGAGCCAGGTGTCGATGCGATGTTCGACAATAGAGGGATCGAGGCTAGGCATTTCTGTGTATGACCAGGCGAAATATCCCTATATTCCTGGAAGAGGGATTTAAATGCGGTGATTTCCTGAGGAGTGCAAGCGGCTCCGATGGTAATTTCTTCGATGATTCCCTTTTTAGTGAAAATGTCGACTTTGATGGTGGGGGAAATGTTGGCCATATTACCTTCTTCAAACGCATCAGGGGCAGGAATGGGATTGTTGAACCAATCGATAGGCCCGAATGGGATAAAATCTTTGGTTTCGATTGTGTAAATGGGGTTTTGGTTACGAGGCATGAGGGCTTCTTGTGGAGAGAAGAGTGCGCGGTGATGTAGCGCATCCCAGGGAGAGTCTGGGTGGTTTAGCTCTTCGAGTATTTTCTCGTCGCATTGGAAACATCTGGAATACAAAGGGTCGTGAGGAGTGATCTCAGTGACAATGTGGTTGCCCCCTGATGGAGAAGCAGAGGGAGCACTGCCAGGAGATGGTGAGGGTTCACTCGACATAAACCATATATTGAAGTACTGAGGGGTACCCGTGGTGGTTGGGTGAAGAGTGTCTGTAGGGGAATGAGTAGGAGAGTTGGGGGGGTTGCAGGGTAAATCCTCAGAGACATCATTTAAGAACCATGGAGGCGTTGGGAGTGCCTCGGGTTCAGGAGAAATGACATGAAGATCCTCGAGTGACGAAGTAATGTCAATTATTGCCTCTGCGGGTCAGTGAAGCAGGTCCAATTAACGTTGCCTGTATGTAAGGATCATAGGACACTGGTATGTAAAATGAGCTAATGAATCACAGAGAGAGCAAGGGCATCTCATACGTTCATTGACTAAAGTGGTGACATAGCGAATGTTAGTGATATTTGACGAGGACGTAGCAGGGCGTGGGTTGTTCTAGAAGTTCTGGCACACAGCAGCCAAAGTCTGCCGAAAGTGTGGCAGTGATGGGAAATGATGGGTGTAATGGCCATACTCTGAACATATAGCACAAGCATATTTGGTCCTCAATGCTTTACTACTAGAAGGGTTGGAGGTAGTTGGGGGACTAGCAGTAGTGGCGGGTGTTGTGGGAGTTTGATTGAGGGGGATCAAATTCCGTAATTTAGGTAGGGATGGGCAATTGTTGGTTTGGTGGCCCTCTTTATCACATAGTGCACACAGTGGTGGTATGCATGGAGGAAGTGGAGCAGTGGGCTCTTTCTTCTTTCTCCTGCCCCCAATTGTAGCCGGGAGGTTAGTGAGTGGGGGGGTAGTGGGGGTGAGGATGGGAATCGTCATGGGAAGTTCGTCCTGTGGGGGAAGGGATGATCGAGGGACCAGCTCTGGTGGGTGTAAATACCAAACTGGGATTTCTAACACCATATTAGGTAGTGTGAGCATAGCGGCTACCTAAAAATCTTCAATACCCGGAGGAGGGTAAAAGAAGGGAATTTGGGTGAGGGGTTGGGGGAGTGTCTCCCAGATGGGATTATTCCCTTGGGGGGATGTGGATTCATGGACTGTTGAGGTTGAAAATTGTGCAGGAGGCTCCGATGGGAGTGGTTCTACGACTTTTGAGACGTCAGGAATGACTAAAGCCTCCTGAGGAGGAAGAGCATCCTCCATGTGAGTTTCGTTAGATGAGATGATGCATACTTGATTAGCAGGATGAAGGAATGGTGGTGCTCCATGGTATGTCCCTAATAAGGATGGATCTTTGAAAATCCCAGGACCCATCTCGTCCCTAATAAGGATGGATCTTTGAAAATCCCAGGACCCATCTCTACGAGAGGATATGCATCTTGGTTGGTGTGGATGAGAGGAAGAATGTTATCAAGGTTGGTAGACGGGTTAGGCTCATAATGTGAGACTTGGTCGATGGTCACGTGAGATCGGAAGAGCGT
>CBVK0100502480.1:318-10614 GCA_900067695.1 Picea abies | reverse complement strand
GCTCTTCCGATCTCACAATTTTTTAATACTTTAATAATGTATTATTGAATACATTAAGGTCATTGTATTACTACTTTATCACTTTATTATTGTATTAATACTTTAGTAATGTATTGATACTTTAGTAATGTATTTATTATTGTATTAGTACTTTTGCAATGTGTTAAATAATAATGTATTAATATATACATTACATTAATACATTAAGTTTTTTTTTTTTATTTTTTTTACAAAAATTTTTTTTTTTTTTTATAATAAAACGTGCGGTCGAGACCGCTAAGGAGTTATAAAAGCTTGCAGACTTCGAGTCCTATTGGAGTCTCGAGTATGCAACTATTACATACTATTAATGACATTTTCAAATACTCAAATGAAATCTTCACAAAGAGAAACCTTAGTAAGTACACTCAAAAAAAATAATTGCGAGAATAAACGTGAAGAGACATTGCATCTAAATTAAGTTGTAAAGGGAGAGCTCGTCTTTTTTCCTGACTTGTGGGATTGACTTTGTGTTACCACTAGTTGTGGTGTTTTATGTACTTCTTTCTTATTTTTGTCTCCCATCCAAAATTGGTTTGCAGATATTGGACCACTTGTATTTTCTATGTGATCCAGGTGGATGTTGGTGGCCACCCACCTATTCCAACAGGCTCGTCGTGTCCATTTTTTACTCAGTACATATTTCTGTATTGCTCCATAATTGTGAGTTTTACACTTTTGGGGCTGTCTGAAGCCTCACACATTCTCGATATGGATACAGATGACCTCTCACCTAATCCAAATGGCTTACTTTGTATGTTTTCATGTCACCAGATCTTCTTGTACTTCCAGGGTTGTTTTGGGGCCCTAAACGTTGTTTTTTTGACTTGCCACAATAAAACTATAAACAGAGTCAAAGTCTGATGACAAAATGTGTAGTTCTCTAAAAGAAATTTCCAATGGGATATCACATGCCTAGGAATCTATGACCCTAGGAAGTTTAGGTACTAAATTACACCAACTTACAGATAGGGCCCACATGACTTTTGGCGTTTCACCTTCTAGGGTTAGGTTTTTGAATGTATAGGGTTTTGGAATTCATGAGTAATATGAAAGGGAATCTGGAGCCTCATTGTAATACATTCTTCTTAGATGGATGTGTGTATCATCCACATATCGTTTTAGAGATAGCTATCACCATTCGAGCAAGTTTCAGTTCTACAGTTTTACAGTTTCAACCTATTTCATTATTTAATAGAAGATATCGTTCACTGGATATTGTGTGTTATTCTTAATATATCCATGTTTATTGTATTTAGTCTGTTAATCAGTTTTGTTGGTTCCTAAATATGGATCAATGGTATTAGAGCGATCTTCTCTTCATTTATTTTTTTTCGTGCATGTCCCCAACAAGGTCTAGGTACAAGAAGTTGGGACTTGAGCCAATCGAGCCAATACAAGATCGACCACATTGAGCCCGAAAAAAACCCATGGGAGATGAAAAGAAAGATGATGGAGTAGGAGATCCTATTAAAAATTTTCTCAAGGAATACCTCACGCGAAAAAGGAATGAAATGATTGGAAAATTTACGTAGATCCTTCAATGGTTACCCACGAAAGAAGCATCTTCATCAAGCTGCCATGCAACCCCCTTCAAGGTACAGGTAAATTTTGATATTCCATTATTTGAAGGACTGATAGATGAAAATGTTGTAGATAAATGGTTGCATCTGCTCGAAGGATATTTTTCGGTCCAAAATTTTTACGATAGGGAAAGATCACTTTTGCAGTCCTCAAGGCCGTTCCCCATGTTAAAGAATGATGGGATACTTACTCTGAGCAAAGGGGCGTGGAGGAATATACAAGTTTTTGGTGCCCCCTACATGGGATTCCTTCCGAGATGCCATTAAAGAACAATACTACCTTGTTGGAAGCTACGAGGACCAATACACCAGATGGACCACCCTACGTCAAGAAAGGGACTAGAAAATACTAGAATTCACTAATATTTTCCATACCCTATGCACCAAATTGGGTATCAAATATTATGAGTGTCATCTGGTGCTCAAATAAGGTTGTTGTTTCCATAGATATATTCAACAAAAATGGATTTCCTAGACATCGCCTCATTGGGCATGGCTTATAGATACACTGTCAAGACCGAGAAAAAAATTAAGCAGAAACAATGAGAGTTTGGATATGAAAACCCCTCATAGTCGAAGCAAGGAAAAGGCAACCCCAACCCACACAACAAGGGACCAATTTGATATGGTCACCCTCAGGATAATCCTTTCAAGATGCAAAACAAGAATGGAAACGAGAAGACGAAGAAGGACATGGGAAAATGGTGTGAGTACCATAAAATTCCTTGGCACAACACCGACGAATGCCTCTCCAAGCAGTCCATCGTGGCTAAGATGAAGTCTTCCGAGTTAGAGTTCGATAACGATTCTTAGTCAAATCTTGAAGGAGGGAAGTGGATTATCAATGTTAAACCCAGTGGCATGGTCGCTACAACCAAAGTCAGGCCAAGTGGACTAGAAGAACCAGAGGAAAGGGAATGCCTCTTTCACTCGCAAATTTGGGTCAAGGGGGCTCCAATTCATTTCATTTTTGAAAACATGTTCTCACATGATGTTGTTAAGGGTCATAAGTGCATGTTGATAATACCTAAGTATGTATCCTTTCCCAGTCTCTCTCTCTCTTCTGCAGGCCAGGTCCTAAATTTTTTCCCTTAGACTGGTAAAGTCATTATTTTTTCCCTCTTTGTTTAAGTGACCTACTTTCCCTTGATGTCTTACCTGAATAAGTCTTGGCCCGAATATTTTTTGTTTTTCTCTAAGGATGAACACTCATTGTATTTTGTTTCAATCATTGGTCATTCTATTTTCCCGAGCCCATAAAACGTCTTCCAAGTCTTTGTTTACATAGGAAGCAACCATGGGCATAAAGCGCAACACTCAAAATGGCTTGTTATGGAATTGAATCAAGCAAAGAGGTAGGTTCAGTTTTCAACAACGTAGATTCCATGTGAAGTTCAAATTAGTGGCCTGCGGGCATTCAAAATTTTAAGGTTGCATGGGCTTTAATGTCAGACAGAAATCCAGAATTGAAGATCTATGTTGTGTTTTCATCACCAACAACATAGATGGTCATGATTTTATCCGTCGTTTCATGTTTCAGGATTTTTGGCTCCCCTTGGTTTGGTTTCCTTTGGAGTACATTCTCACGGAGTGCATGGATCTCTTTCACGTGTCCCCCCCAGATCCAGTGGCTCAGATCTGCTCCAGACTTTGGAGCTTCGACATTCTTTCTTTTTTTTCCTCATTTGAAAATTCCCGAAGTGTTTCTGCTGTAGAGTTTCATTTATTTATCCACGGGTCCATCTAGCACTGACACATGGCACTAAGTCCAAGAACATTTGGGTGTATCATCTGCATGTTTTTAGGTGACGCGTGTCATCCTACTTTCTTTGAAACATCAGCACAGTGACTTCAAGTCACCACATCAGCTTTGGGAAGTCATTCTTCGAGGAATATTCTTGTTCAACATCAATGCTCGCTAGCACCAAGATTGGTGCCTCCCCAAAGCATAACTAAAAAGTTTCTAAGGTTGGCAGGAAGGTGAATATTTAGAGGCGATGCTAAATAGTGGGACTTCCCAGATCTCAAAAAATAATTAGACCAACGACCACACTCTATTTCGGGGCCGGATTGGATCAAATGTTAAAGTCTTTGAGTGGTCTGAAATCTAAACTGTGGTTTTTGGGGAGAGCAATGTGGAATAAAGAGGTGAATTTTGGGCTCAAAGGTGGTATGGTTCCAAACTATTTTCGACAGCTATGAATTCATGTGTTCACTCGATGTCATTCATAATCACAGCAAGTGGCCTCTCACTAGTTATCGGGTCGTGTCTCGATCCCAAGGAAATATCATTTAATGGATGTAGGTCGGTAGTTTAAGCCTTAGGTCACTCCATAAATATAAGGCATGGAATCCCTGGGAGAAGGGTCAAAATTGTCATCCTAACGAATATACATGCACAGTCCGACAGAGAAGGGTACACAGGTGGAAATCTTTAGATGGGATGGTTAGATAAGATCACACTTCTAGTAGTTGTGAATGGGTCTAAGTATAAATAGATCAGTGTAAGAATTTATTAAGTGTGTCAACTGGTTGAGCCGATCTCCCTACTATGTAATTTTGATGCCAAATCCATTCTCTGGTTATGTATCAAGTTTGAGACTTTCCCATTAATAGAAGTCAACTTCTTTCATCTCTTTGTTTAAATTGTGATGAAAGACTCGGGCATGCAGGATGCAGTCGAGGTTTGTGGTTCTATTGTAATGTAGGTTTGATTATAGTAGTGTTGTGACCAGTTTCAGTCAGCTTCCTTGTTATGTTATTTCCCCTTATGCTGAAAGGCTCGAGCATGGAGGATCCAGTTGAGTTTTTGTAGTTGCATGATAATGTAGGTTTGATTATTACAATGTTGTGACATATTTCAGTGTTCGAAACTTGAGTTGAAGAATTTTCTTAAGCCTGAGTTTTTCTTCACTAAGCTGCTTGTAAGCCAAATTCCCACAACAGTCTTGCTCACCTCTCTCACTAATTCTTCCTTTTTCTCACACTTAAACTTAAATCACTAACTGAATTTAATGAGGACCTCACTTCCCTGTGCATTGCTTGTCCAGTTTTTATGATTAAAATCATTCGTGTACTGAGTTTTGTCTATTTCACCTCCATTCATAAAACCAACATCAACCAAACATTTTGATGGGTATTGGTCTTATCCTCTTGCAATCGGAGGGTGAATCTCAGTGCTAACACAATAGTATTTAGAAGAACCTGATTCCAACAGAGGTCGTCAAGTGGTTGGACCTACCAACGAAACCACACCCACAACTCTACACCATCAGCTAGCGTCGTCAAGGGATAGAGCTTCGTGTCAGCCAACAATGTCATTTTCCCTACAACATCAAGCCTTTCAAAGATGAGGTACTATGTGATATTTATCTCCTTGAAGTTTGTGATGTTCTTTTAGGACAACCATATTTGTTGAAGCATCATGTTGTGTATGAGTCTAGACCATGCAGTGTTGTTATTACTTTGGGTAGACAATTGTACAAGATCCTAGAGGTGGCACCACCTTGTGTTATTTATTTAATCTATGCTAAGAAATGTAGTAAGGTCATTTTACATATCGAGAAGTTAATCTTCTTTGTGATCTATGCTTAGAGTTAGAAAAAGGTTGCCACCACATCCGTGGCCTATAAAAAATGCCTCTCTTTGAAGAAGAAGCAAGTGGACATGATCATGGAAGAATATAGAGACATATCTATCTCACCTACATGGGTACTAACACATTGCTAAGTCAAGCATCCAATTGGTCTGACCCCTGGCGCACCTCTACCTAATATACCCATCTATTGATACCCATATATCAATGCTCGTTGATGGAGAATGAATGAATAAACCATCAAATTCAAGAGCTTCTTCAAAAGCGGAAAATTAGACCCAACGCCTTCCCTTGCAGAATATTGATTGTACTGGAGCAGAAGAAGGAAAGGAATTGACAACTATGCATTGATTACAAAGCCTTAAAAAAAATCATAGTCACGAACTACTACCCCATTCCAAGGATTGCTGACCTTCTTGACCAACTCAAGGGGGGAAATTTCTTCAACAATATTGACCTAACGCCTGGCTACCACTAGGTTCCCATTGAAGCAACTAATGTCTAAAATACAACCTTCAAGTCTAAAGAAGGTCTCTATGAAGGTTTTTAGATATATATTTTCTCAATAATATCTGAAGACATTATTGATCCCCCAAAATGAATCTCCTTGACGATACCTTTCAAACGAGCTATCATACGCCTAAAACAAAGATCGTATGCAAAAGTTACGACCCTGGGAAGTTGATGTACTAACTTACCCAAATGGGGCCCACATGACTTTTGGCGCTTCATCTCCTAGGGTTAGTTTTTTGGATGCTAGGAATTTTGGCATTCCCGTTTATTGTAAAAATACCTTCATAGCCTCATTGTAATCATCTTCTTGTGAATGCAAGGAGCCATCACATCTCTTCTCAGAGATAAGCTGCCACCATTCTAGCGAGTCTTTCACTCTATATTTTTACAGTCTCTGTACATTAGCGAGTCTTTCACTCTATATTTTTACAGTCTCTGTACATTTATTTCATTAATAGAAATCCTGTATTACTGTATATTTGTGCATATGGTTTCATCTCTGATAAATTTTTGTTATATTATTTAATATCTTTGATATCTCTATGCATTTACTTATTATATCTCCGATCTCATTTCGTGCCGAGAAGAATCTGGATCAGTGGTATCAGAGCAGGTTGTTCTTGGTCATTTTTTTTGGTGCATGTCCTCGATGAGGTCTGAGTATAGAAAGTTGGGTCTCGATCTTGTCTCTCTTGAGGAAAATTTCTCTCGCACACCCAAGAAACCCTCAATGGTGGAAGAAACGAAAAATGACAGAGCAAGCAATCCTATCAATCTATTGCTTGAGCAAGCTCTCATGCAACAGAGGGATGAAATGATGGAGAATTCTTCCCACATCCTTCAATGCCTGCCAATAGAAACAGTGGCATATTCATCAAGAAACCACTTTGGAGGCACCTCGCCTTTCAAGGTACAAGTTAATTTTGATATTCCTGTATTTGAAGGACAGATAGATGCAGAATCCCTAGACAAATGGTTAAATCTGCTAGAAGGTTATTTCTCTCTTCACAAATTTTCTGAAAAAGAAAAGATCACCTTCGCACACCTTAAATCTCTCCCCCATGTCAAACATTGGTGGGAAACTTATTGGGAGTAGGGTTCCACAGAGGAGTTTGAAATATATGGGGTCAATACCACTTGGGATTTTTTTGTGGATGCGGTAAAGAAACAATATTATCCTATTGGAAACTATGAGGACCAGTACATGAGATGGACCACACTTCGACAAGAGAGGGGACAAGTAGTTCCAGAGTTCACCAATACCTTTCATACCTTGTGCACCAACCTGGGTATCAAAGAATCTGAATTACATTTGGTTTTGAAATATTGTGGGGCTCTACACAGATACATCCAAACTAAAATGGATTTTCTGGACATCTCATAAGTTGGTGCTGCCTATCGATATGCCGTTAAAATCAAGAAGAAATTTAAGTACCATAAAAAATGGGATTTTGGTTCTCCAAATCCACAACAACCAAAGTATGACAAAGATGTCCCTAATAAATAGTCTCCTGAAAACCAATCCAAGCCACATGAAAAGAAGGGTCATGGGAAGACAAAGAAGGACACTAGAAAATGGTGTGATTTCCAAAAAATCCCCTGGCACAAAACCAATGAATGTCACTCAAAAGAGTCATTGGTGGTTGAGATCAAAGACAAGGAGATGAACCCTGATTCAGAATATGATTCTAAAAATACTGGTAAAGGACAGTTCATTGACGCAGACCCCACTACTATTGTCGTGACCGCAATAATTCAACCAGAAGGACCAAAAGATCCTGAAGAGGGGGAGCACATTTTTCATTCAAAGATGTGGGTGAAGGGGACCCTGCTGCATTTTATTGTTGATAGCGGAAGCCAGAAGAAACTCATCTCAATAGAGGTCATCAAACAATTGGGATTCTTGACAACACCACAACCGCAGCCATACACCATCACGGGGTTTTCCAAGGACAAGATATTTGTTTTAGCCAAAAATGCCAATTGCCATATGCATCCAACCCTTAAAGGATGAGGTATTATGTGATTTTTCCCCACTAGATGTCTGTGATGTTCTCTTGGTCCAACCATATATGTGGAAGCGACATGTTGTTTATGAGTGTCGACCCTGTAGTACCAATGTTTCTCTAGGGGGTCATCTCTACAGAATACCATAAGTAGTTCCGACTACTGTTCCACCTAAAAAGTGTCACAAGGTAGTATCTCATACTGCAAAATTCAGCTCCTTCACAATCTATTCAAAATGGGAACAGAAGGACACTGCAACTACTACAGCTTCGCCCCAAGCACTTTCTATCCAAAAGAAGCAGGTCGACAAGGTTGCTGCAAAGAGAAAAGATTCCTTCTGCACACCTTCCTCTCATGTAGCCTGACTTGTTGAATAGCCTCAACCTCAACAAGTTCATGACAGACTTCCACAAACTGAGCAATGCGACATCTCTAGAAAGGCAAGCAGCTCACCAAGATGAAGATTCAGCAAATGCTTTTCCCTCTCCCCCGGGAACTCAACAAAATGGAGACCATTGCTTCCTAAGGAGGGAGGATTGATCTAGTTGGATATTGGTGGACACCCACCTTTTCTGACTAGCTCAAAATAGTTTTCTGGCAAATTTGGAAATGTACTATTTTTAGCAGTTTTTAACTTCCGAGGCCATCTTGAGGGCACAAATGAAGATTTTTCAAGATATATATTCTTAATTATAGTTGAAGACATGATTTATCCCCCAAAATGAATATCCTCAAATATACCTTTCCAACGAGCTATCATATGCCTAAAACGAAGATCGTATGCAATAGTTATGACCCCGGGAAGTTGATGTACTAACTTACCCAAACATGGCCCACATGACTTTTGGCACTTCATCTCCTAGGGTTAGGTTTTTGGATGTATAGGACTTTTGGAATTCTTGTTTATTGTAAAAAGGCCTTCAAATCCTCATTGTAATCATCTTCTTGTGAATGCGAGTAGCCGTCACATCTCTTCTCAGAGATAAGTTGCCACCATTCTAACAAGTCTTTCACTCTGTATTTTTACAGTCTGTACATTTCTTTCATTAATAGAAATCATGTACTATTGTATATTTGTGCTTATGGTTGCATCTCTACTACATTTCTATTATATTATTAAATATCCGTGATATCTTTGTGCATTTCTTTATTATATCTCCGATCTCATTTCGTTCTGAAAAGAATCTAGATCAGTGGTATCAGTGCAGGCTGTTCTTGGTCATTTTTTTTAGTGCATGTCCCCGACAAGGGCTGAGTATAGCAAGTTGGGTCTCGATCTTGTCTCTCTTGAGGAAAATTTCTCTCGCACACCTAAGAAACCCTCAATGGTGGAAGAAAATAAAAATGACGGAGCAGGTGATCCTATCAGTCTGTTGCTTGAGCAAGATTTGACGCGATAGAGAGACGAAATGATGGAGAATTTTTCCCACATCCTTCAACGCCTGCTGATAGTAAAATGTGCATCTTCATCAAGTGACAAGTTTGGAGGCACCTCACTTTTCAAGGTATAAGTTAATTTTGATATTCCTGTATTTGAAGGACAGACAGATGCAAAAGCCCTAGACAAATGGTTAAATCTGCTAGGAGGTTATTTCTCTGTTCACAAATTTTTCGAAAAAGAAAAGATCACCTTCACACTCCTTAAATCTCTCCCCCATGTCAAACATTGGTGGGAAATTTATTGGAAGCAGAGTTCCACAGAGGAGTCTAAAATATATGGGGTCGATCCCACTTGGGATTTTTTTGTGGATGTGGTAAAGGAACAATATTACCCTATTCGCAACTATGAGGACTAGTATATGAGATGGACCACACTGCGGAAAGAGAGGTTCCAAGAAGTTCCGGAGTTCACCAATACCTTCCATACTTTGCGCACCAAGCTGGGTATCAAATATAATAAATGAGATTTGGTTCTAAAATACTGTGGAGCTCTACATAGATACATCCAAACTGAAATGGATTTTATGGACATCTCATCAGTCAGTGTTGCCTATCGATATGTTGTTAAAATCCAACAGACATTTAAGCACCAGAACAAACAGGATTTTGGTTCTGCAAATCCGCAACAACCAAAGTATGACAAAGACGTCCCTAACAAATAGTCTCCCGAGAACTATTTCAAGCCACATGAAAAGAAGGGTCATGGGAAGACAAAGAAGGACACCAAAAAATGGTGTGATTTCCACAAAATCCCCTAGCACAACACTGATGAATGTCGCTCAAAACAGTCATTGGTGGTCAAGATCAAAGACAAGGAGCCAAACCCTGATTCAGAATCTAATTATGAAAATACTGGTAAAGGAAATATCATTGACGCATACCCCATTACTATTGTCGCGACCGCAGCAATTCAACCAAAAGAACCAACAGATCTTGAAGAGGGGGAGCACCCTTTTCATTCATATATGTGGGTGGAGGGGACCCCGCTGCATTTTATTGTTGATAGCCAAAGCCAGAAGAACCTCTGTTAGAAAAACAGGACCGCGGAGAAATAAAATAAAACAAATGTAGAAACAAAACACAGAAGACACACAATACAAGAGAGACACAGATTTACGT
>CBVK0100502479.1:0-10615 GCA_900067695.1 Picea abies | reverse complement strand
AGGGCTTGGGAGAAAGAAAGAGTACTATATTGAAGAGTTTAACCCCACATACAATCATTATCAAAAAGCGTACATCGGGGCCAATATATCTTGGAGAGCCAAAATTCTCATTGCCCAATTAAGAACCAATTCCCATCAACTCTGTTGTGAAACCGGGCTCTGGAAAAGTCCAAAAGAAGCTTGGGAAGAAAGGGTGTGTGTGTTCTACACCTCGAGAAAAGTGGAAACAAAAATGCATTTCATTTTAGAGTGTGAAGCTTTGAAAGACAACAAGGACAACTATATAAATGTCTTGACAGCCAGCTCTTGGAGTGACTTATTCAATGAGAGGACAATGGAAAAACTAGGGGAGCTCATCATCAAGTTGAACAACAAAAGGGTTGAACTGTTGAAATCGGTGTGTGAGGCAGTTTGTCCCGTAGGATATTGTTAGCCTCATGGATGTTAAAAATACTTCTTCTTCTTCTTCTTCTCTAGATCCAATTCTAGATCAAAGATTCCAAAAAGTACTCATACTTAAATTTAATTATGTATTGTTACGTGCTCTCCAATATAAAGTGGACTTGTTTGAGAGAAGCTCCGTCTCTGAGGGATTCATCTACATGCTTAAAACGCCCTCGCATTCGATGATGTAATTTTGAGCCTTGCAACATCACACCACCCTAATATACTTCTCCAATTCACACCTCAACTAACCCCATAGTGTTGTTGTCTTGCATTTCCCCTCCACTCTCTTTGTTTGCTACCCCTTCCCTGTGGCTTCCACCTCATATATGACCACAAACTTGACCACTCCATACCACCTTTGAACTCTCCAATCACACCTCGATCCACCAACATCCCTCATATACACTCCACACCATCTTTGAAGTCTCCAATCACACCCCGATCCACCAACATCCTTCATATCTAACCCTCATCACTCTTATCCCATGTAAACCTCAAAAAACAACAATTTGTTAACGTGGAGGGATTATTAAGTACAATGAATTTGAATATGGTGTAAGAAATATAAACTTAGGAAATTGAATTAGCATTCCCAATACACAACTTTTATTCATAAACATTGTGAAAAACTAGGTCAAATCTGATGTTTTCTCAGTGGTATCTTAATTTTCAACAAAATATAAGGTATATGTTTTGGTTCGTGCAGTGTTGAGTATCTTAACGATGGAATTTCATTCCAAAAATTTGAATACTTGTAGAGAACCCCTTTTTCTTGTGCCATGTATTTTTTGGAAATTTTTAATATTAATTTTATATTTTTTCAAAATTATCAAAGCCAACATATGCATGAAATTACAACGTCGTGTAGGCTAAAAGGTTCTTAACATGATCAAAACAGATTTTTTTTAGATCGTGTGTATTGGTCTCCTCTAGTGCCACATAAATTGTTGGACTTATGGGATGACCCGGGTTCTACCTTAATTCTCCAACAAAACCCTTATCACCATCGGCCCTTTTGGTAAACCAAAAGGCTACACCGTGCACAACGCAGTTTCACCTGATATGGTTTATGGGGACCGCAGGACGTAGATGTGTGTAGTCATGGAAGGGATTGGGGGATGTTCTTTCTTACTTCTTCTTATTTCTACTTAACCATGCATTTTATTCTACTATTCATCAGATCCATTCATTCATTTGCATATTTTATCTAGTGGGCACTGCAAATAAATCATCCATTCTTCTATCTATCCATCCAATGTCAACTGCAAAATTAATAACACATGAAAACACATTGCACACATGGTTTTACCATGGTTCACCCTTCTAGTTCTACGTCCACAAATATCTTCTGCTTCTTTATTCTTATTCATCAAAAAACGTTGTGTGCATTACATTAGAGTAGTGAGTAGTGAGGCAGATCAAGATCACACCAAGCTCCACAGCTTGCGACTTGACTCTCAACTACTTCGACCTCATCCAATCTCTAAAACTTTCAAAACAAAATCCAAATTTTATCATACCCTTTATTTATATTACAAAAGTGGGTTAGAAACCCTTACAATCCATCCCAAAACCCTAACCGTAACTACGCTAGGTTTTTCCACTTTTGCGCCAGAGTTCCGCAATTCCTACTGTGCACACTACTTTTCCTCAAAACCTAGTGCTCATGTCTCCTTGGTCTAAGTTTCCTTGTTTGCTATTCTATCTTCACCTTTCTTCCCAAAATTGAATTCTTTACCCAAAATAGTATTGCGCCAACAAATGAGGACCAGGCGTACAAATGTTGAATTTACTCGGTCATACACTTTGGAGAGATCCAGTTTAAGGATGGCTTCCTTAAGATTTATTTTTTTGACAGAGTGGAGCACTTCTTGAGTGATGGATACCGCATCGTGTATGTGTCTATTGTGTAGAAAACCAAACTGTTTTTCTCCTATGAAAGCACTTAGCATCAATATTAGTCTTCTAGAAATAATCTTAGATATTAATTTGTAGATAACATTGCAACATGAAATCGGTCTATAATCCTGAAAGGAAGAAGGGCACTATTTTTTAGGGATTAGGCACAAGAAGGTGGCATTTATAGGTCGGTGAAATATTCCTTCCTTTTGATATTCCCTTACCACCATCAGAACATTGTTCTTCACATAGTCATAGAAATAATTATAGAATTCCACAGTAACACCATTTGGGCCTAGAATTTTTCCATTCTTCATGGAAAAAATCACTAAGATCTCAGTTCCTATTCTGTGACCTCTTCCTCCAAGGATAAATTCATATCTTCAGAAAACACAATCGGAAATTTTCCGACTACCTCCAAAATTTCCTTAATAGGGCAACTAGGGGGGGATGAGAAAATATTCCTGAAGAAGTTTACACCAAGATTTGAATTTTCCTCAGAGGATACTGCCGCATTTCCTTCTTCATATTTGATTTCCCATATTATGTTGAGGTTTCTTCAATAGTTCGCAAACTGATGAAAAAACTTGGTGTTATTGTCTCCTACTTTTATCGAGAGATCCCTACTCTTAATACACCATTCTTGTTCCTCTATCTTTATCCACGAGGCTCATTTTCCCCCCAGTTCTCTTAATTCATCTAAATTTTCATTGGAAAGGGGGATTTCCTCTAGCTTCCTATAGGCCTCAGTGAGATTTTCTTCAATATCTCGAATAATTCGTTGCCTCTTGGATTTCCAAAGAGGAAGCCATTTTTTAATGGCACTTTTAATAATTCGTTGCCTCTTGGATTTCCAAAGAGGAAGCCATTTTTTAATGGCGATTTTCAAATTCTTAAGATTAGCTGCAAATTGCACCATGAGTGGAACAAGATTCAGAGGGGATAGCTTGCACCAAGTGGAGAGAACCATATTCTTGAAATATTCTTCTACCATCCATGAATGGAAAAATTTAAGAGGAGAAGGAGGGGACTCAAAGCGTGAAGAACAATGTAAGGAGATTGGGAGGTGGTCCAAAATTCCTCCCACCTCTACCACTGCTCTAAAAATTCATCCCAAATATAGGAGGGATTTAGAAACTAAGAAACGATCCAATATTTTTGCAACCTCCTCATCCCCAACCCTGAAATTTCTCCAAGTGGGAGAGAGCTTCACAGGTTCGATATCCACTAGATGAGAATTTTCTAAAAAATAAAGGAAAAAACTATTTTTCTTGTCTTCCATGGGGTGCACTCCCTAAACCTCCCAAAGGGATAGGGTGAAATTCAGGTCCCCCCCTACCACCAGTAGAGGGTCAGAAAAAATTCTTGTCGATATCAAGTCCTCCCATAAGGAGGTCCTATCAGAGTAGGGACCATAAATATTGACCACTAAGAAGGTTAAATCACTATTCTTATGTTTTAATTTGATTGGAATTGTAGAGTGAAAAACAGAGGAGGAAAAGGAATGAAAATTAGGGATCCACCTGATAATAAATCCTCTCGATAATCTAAAGGTATCAATTGTATTGAAAGACCNNNATAATAAATCCTCTCGATAATCTAAAGGTATCAATTGTATTGAAAGACCAGTTCCTAAGCCAAGGACTAAAAGTTTCTCTAGCTTTGTCACCAGGACACATTGTCTCTTGGATCATAATTATGTCCAACTTTAGGCTTAAGAACATTCTTTTGAGGGCTAGTTTCTTTGGGGCACCCCCAACCCCTCTCTCTTTGAAGGAAAGGAATATAATATTTCCCTCATCAGAAGGGATTTCCCTGCTATAAGAGCCCTTGTGATGGTCACTTGGGTTCCTTTGCGAATTTATGCAATGACTCTTTCCTTTTATTTTGAGAGATGGTATTTTATGCCAGCCTAAGTGTGAGGAGGAGGTTCATGGTACAATCCTCAATAAGAATGGTTGGTCTCTCAAGTTTTGGATCTCAAGGCATATCTTTTGACCAAGGGAGATATGGAGACTTATGAGAAGTTAGAGAGGGTTTTTTGGGGGGAGAAGCCTTAGGAGAGGGAACAAAGGATGAAACCCTAGGAGGGGAGGGTGAGGAGGGAGAAAGCATAAGGTATGAATTTAGAAGAGGAAAGGGGAAAGGCTCTCCCAAAGGATCCTTTTGAATATCCATCAGGATGGCAGAAGAAAGAGGTGGGGGGGAACCTCTGAGGGGGATTCTTTAGGAAGGGAGGAGGTCCTAGGGGAAGGGAGGGGAACAAAGGGAGAGGGGATAGAATATGGAGGAAAATTCAACCCCATACCATTATGAAGAGCACTTGATGGAGAAAGGGAAGAAAGAACCATACCTGAATCATAATATTTTTTAACCAAGTTGCCCAAAGATCGACTAGAGAGGACCACTTTATCATTATCTAAAGGAATTTCCTCATTTTTTCCTTCCGTTAAGATGACCTAAACCATGTCCTTGTTTTTAATTGTATAGTTGTATTTACATTGTCTGGAAGGGGCTTGATGAAGCGACACAATTCTGGTGCACTGAGAGCGGATGTGTCCAACTTCATGGAAACCATGGAACTTGAAAGGTAGTATCGAATAGTCTACCTTATAGTTCCAAGTGATTCTATCATAGACTAAATCGATACTACCTACTATACCTTCTCTGATATCAACTTTGATCATGATCCGGGTCCACCTGCATTCTTTTTTTGAGTCCCAATTAGGTTCTAGCTTGACGAAATAACTCATTTTGTTACCAATAGGCTCCATTGCTTCCCTAGACCAAAAAGACAATGGAAAACTGGTTAAAATCACCCACACCTTCATTGCAACCATGGATTCCTTAAGGGCGTAGAAATCCATTGACTAGGGTTTAAGGGTAATGCCAAATGGATTACTTAAGGGCGTAGAAATCCATTGACTAGGGTTTAAGGGTAATGCCAAACAGGGCCTAGGTCCGATTCTACTTTTGAATCTCTTCGCAATATTTTGTCGAAAGGAACATGAAGGAATTCGAGTTTCTAGAGAGGATATCAAATTTCCAATACTATCGAATCAAGGGTTTCCACAAGTTATTCATCCATCCCGTGAGGGATTTTTCTCCTAGAGACTTACCATTAAATATTCCAACCAATTTCTTCCCAGCCAGCTGGGAGACTTCGCTTATGGGAATGTCATCTTTGATTACCATCCTCACAGATCCCCTTCATTCCTTGATATACCTTAAATTATTGTTTCAAGTATGAACTGGCCAAAATTTGAGGCGGGGACTGGTCTCCTTTACCAGTATTCTCCTTCTTTTGTTGCTTTTGTCAATCAGTAGGAAGAGTGACCTTTTCCTTGGGAGAAGATGACTGAAAATTGTTTTCTTTCTTCGATGACCTAGAGGATGAAGAATGCAGAGAACCCGAGGAAACGTCATTGAAATGATTAGAGATGGAAATATCAATTTAAGGGTTGCCATTTACTCATTGTAAGTGTGAATTCGTGTAAAGAGATGAACAAGGTGCATGGAGGATGTGTGTGTGTGACACACACACACACACACACACACACACACACACACACACACACACACACACACACACACACACACACACACACACACACACACACACACACACACACACACACACACACACACACACACACACACACACACACACACACACACACACACACACACACACACACACATATTACAATAAAATTATTTCTCTTGACAAACTATCATCTATAACTCACATATTAAATTATTTCTTTTAAAACATATGAAATCCTTACACCAGGTCAAACCCCCCAGGTGCTAAAATGTCCCATATGACCAACCCATACAACCACCATATATTGAATTTTTGTTTAATAAATAGCCAATTTTTATAAGCCACCTAGTGGCTCAGTGGTGGTCGATAGAGGGGTGGTGGTGGCTATGCCCTGGTGGAAGTTCCTCCTGCCCCTTTCCATTGTCTATTGTAGGTTGGAAGAGAGTTGCAGTGGTGATGTGCAGATGGTGGTAGCAGTTTCTAACTGGAAGATATCAACGGAGGAGGTGCAACATATATGCACCAGAAGGAGGTTAGACAAAGAAAAGTGGCTCGACTTTTTTCTATAGATGGGCTAACGGGGAATGGGTGTAGGAGGTAAACTATCGAAGGAGAGGGGAGGTGGAAAATGGGGGTTTCCCGGCTAGGAGTGGAGGTTTTTGGAGGGAATAAGAGATGATAATTCATAGAGGTGAAGTAACGAGGTTGTAATTAGAGAGGAAGGGGCTCCACCTTGGTGGTGGATGGAAGGAAGCCCATGGATGACCCTCTCCATTTTAATTTTTGAATTTTGGGTGGGTTTAAACTTTAGAGAAAGGAGAGAGGAGGTCGAGGGTTCAACTCCCTCCCTTTTATTTCTTCATTTTTTTTAAATTGATAGGGATTTTTTATAGGGGAAAGGGGAGGAGGTCAGGCGTTCAAATCCCTTGGCCTTTTATTTGCTCAACTATGCTTATAACAACAAAATTAACCAGAATTTAAAAGATATTTAAGGAGTCCCTGGAGGCTTGGGCCTGGTGCCCAAAAGGGGTTTGAATCCCCTCCCCCTTGCAATTTCATTCAGAAAAATTCAGAAACAATAAAGAAACCAAAAAAAAATTGGCACCCCAACCAATTATTCAAAAGAGTCATCCAATTTTAGCAAACAATATCTCATACCAAACCTTTCTAGGGTTTCAAAAACGTAAACACAACCAGGAGAAAAAGATAGTTTATTAATTGATGTTGGCACAAAATTGATCAAACCAGGGTCCTTCTCAGGTTACAAACAAAAGGCACCGAGTATTCTAGAGCATTGGCATTTTCATCTCCTCCGAAGAGAATAAGTCTCACCTGAAGTGCAACAAAGACAGAAACATAGGGAAGGGCAAGGATAATACTTAGGTGGGTTTCCAGAACCTTCAATATTCACCATGATCTTGTGAAAGATAGACTAACTATAGAACATATCTGAACTCATTCATCCTGGAACTAAATATACTCAAGTTGCAAAATCATTTGTAAACATAGATATCATATTGATCTTATCAAGCATAACTAAGTACTGTAAAGAGACAATTCATAAGAATAAACACAAAATGACAAGTACTGTAAAGAGATAATTCATAAGAATAAACACAAAATGACACGATATATTTCAAAATTTTAGGTCGTTCTATATATATTAGCAGCAGAGATTTTGAGATACAATCTTAGAGATATGAATCAATACTTTGTTATAAACTACTGACTTCAGACTCATGCCACAGAGTTGTATCTACCCTTTTCCCCAAAACTGTATACAAATTACAACTACAAAACCTTTTCTCAACTACACCCTACCATAATACTCAACCCAACAATAATAGCTAACCAAAAATAATAGCTAAAAACCCAACCCTTTTACAATAGTATGCATCTCATATATAGGTTGAGTGGGATCTTCTGTCTTTGATCTCACATTCTTTCTTGTTCTGTTGTAACTTATTTTTCCTCGTTGGTGTTGCATTGTTCCTTTCCACAACCTATTTTTGTTTCTTTACTTGCTCAACTGTCCAACTCTTTTGTAGATTGCGTGACTCGTGTTTAACAAAAAATGGGACTACAATCCTTTTTACCCGACTTCAAACCCAAAAACAAAGGGCCCAATAGGCTCTGACCACAATCCTTGACTCTCCCTCAAGTCAAGTACTTGGTTCTTTCACCGCTTCTAGGAGTTCCTATTGATTTCCCTTGTCCTCCTTCTCCGCTATAATTCCATCTTTTGCTTGTGCTTTCTCTTTTTCTTCCTCTTCAAATGAAGGGACCAAATCTGGGACCAACTCTAAGGCCATCTTCCCCACTTCCTAGAAACTCCTAATTTTATCCTGCCACTTCCTGGCAAGGAGTGAGGCATCATCTACAAACTACTGAGTCGCATATGTGATACATCCTTTGGGCTTGGATGTGACCAGAGAGTTCCATTCAGAGTCGAATGTAGCTTCTACTGGATGCATTTTCATATACAATGTATGAACGATAGGTCAAAATTCACATAGCTCATTCTTGTCTATGGATTACACCTCAAACAGAGTGTTGAGATCATTATGTGCTTGATGGATTTGATCAAATTTCTCCTATTGCTCCAGTGGATCCATGGACCAAAACTTCCTCATTCAACAACTATATTCATGTGCGCACGTCCTTTAAAGTTTGGTTGTGCCTTGAGATAATTCCCATCGAGTTTCTAACTTCTCAAAATATCTTTGTGCACTTGGTTGTGTGCTTTTGTAGCACTGCGCGAGCATTGTTTCCTTCCATCACTATTTTCTCCATCTGCTCTTGCAGCTTTCAAGGTTGTTTCTCTACTTCTTGCTGAGTCTGTCGCAACTGCACTTCTATATTCTCTGTGTGAATGGCCAACTGTGACCATGATCCCTAGAGTAGCTTGATCTGATGTTCAGGTTCTCCTGCGGCACTGGACTCTAGGAGTTGTGGTACTACTTTCCTTATTTCCAGCCAAGCTTCAACAAGCCTCTCCTGGACTCTTTCCAGTTTCTTCTCTGCATGGATCTTGGCATATTTTTCATGTGTTCTGTGTGATTGAGCAAGGAGTGTTTCCTCCCTTTCTAACTCTACAGTGCTTTCGGGCTATTGGAGCCTCTTCTCCAGTTGATCAATTGAGCCTCTGATCATTGTGACTAGTTGCGCTACTGGCCATTATGTAAGGTTAGCAGAAGAAGGGGTGGCTTCCCTATGTACTTGGACTTGTGGTGGAATTCCACTAGTCGTTGAATGATCTAAGGGAGTTTCCACCTCCTCTTCTCCTGTATATGGTCCTGGTGCAAGCCTCAACCTCAATGTTGATGGAAGGAATGTTAGAACGTCTGTTCTGGCCAGGAAGAGTTGCAACAACTCTGCGCAATGTTGAGGGTTTTGGAGGACTAGCTCCATTTGTTCTTGTATCAATGTTTCACTTTATCCTGAGGCTATCTCAGGTTCCTTTTGAACCTTTGGTATCTCCGTCTCTTTGTGGACCTCATCCTTTGGGGTTTCTCTTCCAATAGCACCCTCAACCTTGGTCATTGAGGAAGTGCATTGTAGACTTAGGAATTATGCCTTCAGTCCTGCTTGCATCTCCATTGAAGAGGGAGTATCTTGAATTGGCACAATGGGTATGATCTGCTAGTCTTGGGCTTCAAGGTTTGGGCTAGTCAGTTGTAGCCTCTGTTCGAGTACTTCTAGGTTTCGACCAGGGAGTTTTAGTATATGCTCTGGTATCATTGGGGGATCCAACTACATGGGTTCTAGGTCGATGGTTTGGGATAGAATTTTGGTTTTTGGAGGTGGCGACTGGGGTTGTGGTGGTGATGGAGTTTTCTCATTCATCACAGTGGTGTATGGAGTGGTGTGAAGCTTAGGGTCATCCTGGATGTCTATAATATGGGTTGCTCGAGTCATTGAGTGAGTGTGAGGAAATGTGGATGAAATGGGCTGGGAGTTCAGAACCTTGCTCTGTGAGATCCAGGTCCTTGGTTTCTTGGTCAATGTCTCTTTGATGAATGCAACACTGAGAATTTCATTGACATCCTTACATTTCAACATAGCTTTCTCTGGAAGCTGCGGGAACATAGGTAATGTTCTCTTCTTGCGATCCAGTGGATGCATCTCTTCCTCCTCGTTGGAATCCATATGTGTTGGGGTTTCTTACTTTTGTACTTTTGGGCCTGAGATCGGTCCTACCTCTCCTTCCTAACCCCTCTTCTTCAGCATATCTGCAGGCAGAAGGTAATGTATCCTTGACTTGTGCACGTTGCGTTTGACAATAGGCTAGGACATGACCTCCTTTTTGAAGGCCTCCTCATCCAGGTATAATGGAAGCATGCATGAGTAGAAGTCCTCTCTGTTGGCATACCTTTGCCACACGAATGTATGGTGGCAGTTCACGCTAAATGCAATGTTTCAGGTGTTGCAGTTAAGAAATTCCTACAGAATGTGCAACCTCTGTGTTGCATCAAGCAACCTGTTCTACCATTTGGAGAACGTCATTTTTTTGAAGGAGGTGTTCTCTGAGTCCGACCTTGAGTGCCAAGGATCAATTTTTTTTTCCAATTGCCCCTTATCTCCTGGTGACAATGGTCTTCTAGCCGATGGCATCCACTTCAACATTGCGAACGGAAGCAACATGTAGTCATAGTTGAAAGTACCTCCATTCTCCTATGCCTCTTCACAAGCCACTAAGAGTTCCTCTAGTAAATAGATGCA
>CBVK0100502478.1:0-10615 GCA_900067695.1 Picea abies | reverse complement strand
CAAAATTTTGGCCCTTCTGAGTATGAAATTTTATTTTTTGTAGCTCTTTGATATTTCTTCTCTGCAATGCCATGGGTCTGATCAAAATTGGGTGTGCCAACTGGAATTTATGGTAACTTCCTCACAACTTGCTGATTTTTGGCCTTTCCAGGAGATCTCACTTGTATAGCATGATCCACACAAAATAATTGATATAAAATTATGAAACTTGTACCCGAACTACTACATGCTATCCACTATCCAATGCAACTAGTCTCACTCAATTTGGATACTCTAGGAAGAAGTTATTATTTTTTTACCCAGAACACCTTCTTGAGACTAGTCAATAGGACTAGTCAGATACCCTATCTTCCACAAGGTGTATCTACAAATGTAAGATGACCCAGAAGTTGAAACTGTTACCACATATACCTTACTAATTTTTGTGAATATCCTCTAGATTTCAGGGTCTGAAACGTTACATAAATTTTTTTATAGTGAAAAGTCTGCAATGAATCAATTCAGGACGATTCCAGAACCCTATCTTAAAAAGGTTGTATCTCCGAAAGTATAAGGCCTCAGGAGATGAAATTTTAACCCAATGTACCTTGGTCTATCTACTAAATATCCTTGAAGCCGTTCCCTCTGAATCATTGTGAAAAAAAAATTATAGAGAAAATTCCAAGGTGTCTCATATGTAGCAGTGAAACCCCGAGACCTTAAGCTCTAATACCATATGTTAGGAACCAAATATCAATATAGCATAGAAAAAACTTAGAATAAGTATTCAACGCCTTGAAAAAGAGATAAATTCAGATAATAATCCTCTTCGAGGGGGCAACCTCCTTATGCCCACATAAATGTCCAAATACAAGATGATTCCAAATGAAAATGTCTCCTTGGTATATATAGGAGACTAGGAAGTATAATTACAACTAATGGACTAAATCTGACATAAATAAAATAACATTACTAATGTATATTCCCCAATTAGGGGTTATGAGCCACTATTTAGGGCTTAACAAACAATTGTGTTGACAATTATGTAGTTAATTGACAGTTCTTGTAGTCAAACTTTCTACATCATTTATGAACAGATGAAGAGGAATATCAAAAATATAAAATATGGGTTTTGTGTAGAATCTNTGTAGAATAGGGCCATTTAGACGATTCTTGAGGAAAATGTGCAAAAAGTACAAAACAAGGGGTGTATGGTTGAGATTTCCAAATCTAGTGTAACGAGCCTACAATTTTGTAGCTAAGTGGTTTGATCAAGTGGCAACCCATATCCATGAATTTGGGCACATGGATCTCATGAAATATGATGTTATTATCTTATTCAAACTATCTTAGGACATAACCAAGCGTTATCTACTATATTCCTTCTTGGAAATATATTCCAAGAGAGGCAGGGTCCCCTCTCTCTGATATATGTTGCCCAATAGCTTATTTTTGTTATATGATGTTATTTAATTAGTTGTTCATTTCAGTTACTTTTCATTTCTTACACTTTTTCAATTCATGCAAGTGTGGTTTCCCTATAGAATTAGACATTGAAGGCTAAGTTTCTTTAGTGATAACAAAACCAATTGATTCTCTTTCTTATCAACCAAAGGAATATGGTTAATAGTTGAAATATAAGTCCATTGACCTCAGTTGAATTATGTAGCCTTTCATACAACTTTCTTATCTTAGAGTTAGTTTCTTACTGCTGCATATATTTTTTCAGCATCTCACAATCTTACGAGATCCCTGGTTGATAATTTAAAGTAAAGAAATTGCATTTCCAGACAAAGGATTTGGATAATTTCCACACATCTAGAAACATAGACTTGTGTGGAAATACATGGTCGATGCTACCACTAGCATCAACCCTCCCTCTTAGCAAGGAAGGTATTCTACACCACACCAAGTCTGTCTTTAAAGAACACAAACTTCCCTTTCTCCAAGGGCTTGGTCAGAATATCTACAACCTGCTCATGTGTGGAAATATACTAAATATTCACTACTCCCTTATGGATCCTATCTTGGATGAAGTGGTATCTTATCTCAATATTCTTGGAGCTATCATGAAATACTATATTCTTCGATATTTTGATACTCTAGTTATCGCAGTAGATCATTGTAGGCTCAAACTCTTGATCAAATAAACCTGTAAGTAATCTGTGAAGATAAATAACTTCACAAATAACCATACTTATTGTTGTATACTCTTCCTTTGCTGAAATGAGTGCTACAAAAGTATTCTTCCTTTTGAACCAAGTAATCACTGTTGATCCCAAGCTAAAGCAACACCCCGAGGTGTTATTTTTGTCTACTGCACTACCTGCCCAATCTAATTTTGTATATCATTTCAAATCCACTCCAACTCCTCTAACATATCTCAATCCATAATCCATTGTACCTCTCAAGTACTTGAGCACATGTTTTGTTATGATCCAATGTACCTATCTCATCTCCACCATGAACTAACTCAAGGTGTTCATAAAAAAATATATATTTGGCCTAGCGTTGACCAAATACATTAAGGACCCTATCAGCTGTTTGTATATCATGGGATCACCTTATTCAAGAGACAGACCTTATTCAGATTTGTAATCATAGGTGTAGTCATTGCTTTATCATCCTCCATCCTAAATCTCCTCAAGAACTCAACTGCATACTTCCATTGACCAAGGAATATCTCTCTTGATACCTTCCATACCTCTAATCCCAAGAAATAATGCATCAATACAATGTCCTTCATCTCGAACTCACTAGCTAAATCTGCTTTGCACCCTGCAATAAGATCCTTTGCACCTATGAGAAATAATTCATCAATGTACATAACCAAGATAAGAGGATCCTCTCCAACAAGTATGAAGTACAAGTTAGGATCCACCTCACTCTTGGTAAATCCCACACTCTGAAAGTATATGTCAATCCTGGAATACCATGCCCTGGGTGCCTGTTTGAGTCTTCATAAGGGTTTCTCAATCCTACACACATCACAATACTTCCCATGTACCTCAAAGTCATGAGGTTTTTCTATGTATACTTCCTCCTCAATGATTTCGTTGAGGAAAGTTGTTTTTGCATCCATTTGATGTATCCTTCACCTCATGATTGGATCAATAGAAATCATATCTTGAATAGAAGCATACCTGATGACTAGATAAAATGTCTCCTTGTATTCCAATCCCTCTTTTTAGGAAATTCCTCTCACCACAAACCTCGGCTTGAACTTCTCGATGCTACCATTTGCAACATGATTGATCTTGTAGTGTCACCTGGAAATCACAATTGACTTATCCTTCGATCTCGACACTATGTCCCAAACATCATTCCTCATAATAGAGGTGTAATCCTATACCATGACATCCTACCACACTCGATGATCTACTACTTCCTCAAAACTAGAAGGCTCAACATCAATGTTGCTACTCACAAGCACCATATAGTTCAGAAACTTATTCAGAGGCCTTTTCTCTCTGATTGCATTCCTAGGAGCCTCACAAACATCCTTTAATGTATTTAATAGCCACTTAGGTCTCTTGATAGGACTGGAAGGGGATAAATCCTCCCCACCTGAATTTTGAACTACTGATCCTGCTCATAGCTATCTTTCTTTGTGATGGAATGAAGATCCTATACTCCTTTGAGGTTTTGTTTTACCCCACAAATATACCCTTTTGTCTTGAAGGCTTTAGATTCATCCTCTTCTCCACAGGCACATGGGTGTAGATTGGACAACCAAAGATCCTCAAATTTCCTATTGATGATGTCTGAATTTGTTAATATTGAAATAGAAACCTCATGAGGATATGAATCCCTCTTCATTTTTATAGAGGTGGTACTCCTCTTTGACTAAAAGATATATTTTGAATATCTTGGATTAGGGAGAATGTTAAGCAGAAAACCCCAGATATTTATTACTTTGATTTGTATATGGAGTGGTTATCGATAACTAGATATAATCTTTATGTGCAACAAAAAGTCTTTTAAAAATAGAAATATTGAAGGGACGCTTCAATACCATAATATCTTTGTGCTCAATATCATATATGAAACCTTCTTAATATATATGAAACCTTCTTAATAACTTACAAATAATGAACACATCTATATCTTCTCATGAGAATAAGGAAAGAATAATTTTGACTATCTCAAAGAATTTCAAAAGAGTATTGCATTTAAAACAAAAACAAATTTGATAAGCATACTTCAAACATCTCACACTAAAAAATATCAAGATCCGAGAAGTCATTGAAGTCATGCTTTGAAGTAATTCTTTGTGGAGTTTTATTCATGAAGTATATTCTTCATTATACAAAATCTATTTTACAATCACATACATGTTTGTAAATACTCCATAATCATATAATAAAAGTCTTTGAAGAATACAAGAGAAACAACAAAGAAATCATCCTTATGTTCAGTTTAGAATTTCAAGCATAAAGCTTTGAGAAAATGTTGTAGAAGAAAAGGAGGAGTGGAGAATATGGAGATCTTTTTTTTACTTCTGATCAGAAGCCCGACTACATATTGATAACTCGTCCCCTCTATTGTGATCTTTTGTTTACCTACTTCTAAACCTTTGATGAAGTCCTTTCTTTCCTTTTAAAATGAGTTCCTCTAACTTAGAATTTAGAATTTATTAATTAAAATTGGTTCCTTGAAGTTTGCATCATTGATATTTGTATCTTGAAGTGGACCCATTTTCTTCCTTTAATAAAACTTTTATTAAGAAACTTTTATTTTCAAAATTTTAATTTATTTCCCTTTTAAAAAAGGGGTCGTGTTTTAATTTTTTAGATGTTATATTCAATTTTTCAACCATGGAAACCAATTTATATGTGATCTTCAATCTATTATATTTTCAACAATTCACCTTGGGCGCAATTTCAATTCCCAGATCTCAAGATATCAACTAATGAAGTTGAGGTGTCAAACAGATTTATCAGCAAGGCATAAAAATATTGTTGATTGTTCTTTCAATTTATGAGAAAAATATGTCCACTTTCAGTTCTCAATACCTATTCCATCATCTTCATCATCTAAATACCTTTCCAAAGAGGTATATTTTATGTGATTCTGACTTTCTAATCTCAAGATATGGCATTTAGAACAAAAAGACTCAACAATCGTTGATTGATTTGATGGGGCAATCTAGGCCCTTGGTTCAAATTGCATTCTCCTTCACAATAATTTCAAATTTTTCTTCATAATTATTATCCCACATGTATGGGGATGTTGGAGTCTTTACGATATATAATGAAAGTTTAATATATTCTTAATAAGAAATAAAACAATACTTAGGAGATTTATAAGTCCGCCCCTTAGGAATTTAATTAAATAATTAAAACTTTGAACCATTAATCATTCTCCACCCATGTCCAGTCAGTGCCCAGTGGCATGTGCATAATCACCTAGTCAACATGATGCAGTAGCCCACATGTCCTTTAGTGATAATTCAACACAACTACCACATGTAACATTCTCATTCGTCACCATATGTCATGTTTAACCAATGCTTAGTTGCCACGTGTCACAAGTTTTTTGTTGCCATGTGTCACAAGTTGTTTGCTCCCATGTGTCATGGAATGAGTAGTTGGAAAATGGCACCTATTCCATAGGCTTGAAAAACAATTTTCCATCTTGGTAGTTTTTTGGGTTCCAAACTTTCGGGGTTGTTTTGAGGCCCTAAATGATGTTTTTTGGGGATTTTGGGCCCAAGTGATTGCTGGAAGCACTAAGTTGGGCTAGTCGAAAGTCGTTCTTCTCGGTTAGAACTTTCCAATGATGTATCGAGTGCCCCAAACATAGATCGTATGAAAAATTTACGCCCCTGGGAAGTTGACGTATCAACTACCCCCATGAGGGCCTGTAAACCTTTTGTATTTTCATCTTTTGGGGTTAGGGTTTTGGATTTTACTTATGTTAAAAATTCATTTGGAGCCTCATTGTAAAGATCATATTCTTGCGAATGTGAGTAGTCATCACATCTCTTCTCACCATTCTAGCGAGTCTTTCACTCTGTATTTTTACAGCCTTTGTACATTTCGCTCATTAATAGAAATTGTGTATTACTGTATCTTTGTGTTTATGGTTGCATATCTGATATATTTGTGTTATATTATTGGATATCTGAGATATCTTTGTACATTTCTTTATTATATCTCCATTCTCATTTCGTGCCGAAAATAACCTGGATCATTCACAGAGCTTTTTGGAACATGCAAGACATTCTTAAAATTTATTTGTGGGAGTTCTACTCTCCCTTGGCCAATGAAATCAACTAGGGTATCATCTCCCATGAGGATGGAAGGACCCATGCATGCATAAATAGAAGATAAAACATTATTTGTTGTTTCCATATGGTGGGATGTGCCTGAATTTAAGATCCATGCATCACGAGATGAGTGGATCATAATCAATGCATGAGAGTTACCTCTTTTGGCTTGATCTTCCAACTTATTTTTGGAAGTTTCATGAATTTGATCCCCGAGGTTGTTCTTCTGAATAATCTACACCATCTTATCAATATGTTTATTCATGCATGCAAATTCATGATGATAATCGTGGTTTCAATAGCCGCATTTGGTCTTCCCTTTCTTTCATTTTCCACCTTTGGAGCCTGAGAAATGATTGAAGGGTTTGGAATACCCTTCCTTCTTTGGTTCTGCATGCGTCTTTCCCTTTTCTTTTTTATTGGACTTTGAATTGGAAGTGTTATTGTTTTCATGCACAACAAGTGCATGAGCATTGGGTCCCTTGAGTATCCCCATTTTGATGATCTTATATTTCTCATGCATGAGGGATTCAATAAATTGATCCAATGTCAGCATTTTTCAAGATGCTCCTGAAGTGAATCCGTTTGTGTGAAATGATGAGACAAAAACAACATAATGTGGACCAAGTTTTGCTAATATACAAAGGATTAACTGACTTTGTTAAGTGGAATTGTCTATTCCACATCCCTTTAGATGAAGGAGGAGGGACTTGAACTTCTTAAAGAAGTCCTAGATGTTGTTAAAATTCCTCAGATCTAAGAAATTTAGCTTGAGCTAGAGCATACGACCTCTCATTTCATCTTGATTTCCAAAGAGGTCCTCCAACTTTGCCCAAATCTCATCTGGTGTGGTACAAACTTCAATGTGAAATAGAAGCTCGAGGGACATAGACACATAGAAGAGGTCGTAAGCCTCATCCATGCAATTGAGATATATTTTCTTCTCAATAACATAGGTTGGATCAACCTTTGTAGCTATGGTAATCCGATACAAGCCTCTACATCTGAGTTCATAAATAATTTTTAGCTTCCACTCAAATTAGTTATGAGGCGTGAGAAGTATTGTCTGCAAATAATACATATTTTTTTTATTGCATCTCCCTTCTAGATCTACAAATAAGATACATGTGTTCCTTGCTCCTAACAACCTGTGGGATTTGATACCATGTAGAATTGTGGTGAAACTTGCATAGAGAATCTAACTAACAACCATTCATACAAAGCTTGTAAAATGAGAGAAGAGAGAAGAGATGAGAGAAAATAATCAAGAATTGTATTCACTATATGAGTAAAATGGTAAAATACACATGATATACTCTACATGGCTAAGTGAAGTTGCCATAGTAGTGATCTAGAGAGATCTAGAAACTCACCGATAGAAACTGAAGCAATATGCCAGCTAGTCCTAGTTAATTGATTCATGCAACCATCAATTAACTGAATCACAGGTGTGGAAGTTAGAGAAACACATGCAACCGTTGGTGATAAAATCGAGGTTTCCATGCATGAATGACTTCCACTAGTCCAAGTGAGTGTATCTGACTCTGGTTTGAAGAGGAGTGCCCTATTTTGTAGGGGAATATTCTCTAGAGAGAATATTTTCATCTAAGGAAGATTTCTCAATATTGGACTATCAACCTTAGGAAAAGAAATACTAGGTGAGTGTGTAATATCTCCAACAAAAGTGTTACAAATATCATTTCTACAAGATCCATAATTTAATTCAAGATCCATAATTTAACGAATTGATAGTTTAAAACACAAGACAAAATGATTATGTTACAAGTTTTTCATGTCATCATATGTTTAATTAATACTAGATAGTACATAGAATAGTAAAGTATCAATGCCTATCATTCTCATAATTCACTTGGATAAAATAGCACTAGGGGCCATGATTTGCCATGATTTTCTATGTATTCTATTCATGTTAGATACCTTGTTGCAATAACACACACAACCATGATTCTCTAACTATGTTAGTATTTAGAGTGCTACTTGACCTAACCTTACCTAACAATTTTCAATATAACAAAATTATTTATCTAATCATAAATATATAATATTACTATTATTATTGTTTCTTACTTAAAGTCTAGAAAAACATGTATCTTCTAGTTAAGTTATAATTTGGAATGTTATGAATAGGATTAATATGCCACAATTTTTATTCATCAATTTATTTTATAAAGATTTTGAAGATAACATTATCAATAGTTCATAGTTAGTACAAATTCTACTTTAAACTTTTAAAGATGTAAAAATTGTACTTAAACTTTTAAAGCAAATTGCAATATATCTTATATATCAAATATGAAAACTAAATGAGAGCAGTATAAAACAACACGAATTTATCATATATATCACCTGGTTGAGCACTAATCATAGCAAACAAATGCAAGAGCAGGATGACTGGTGCTATCCAACCGCCCAATTTGCCATGACGAATTTTGTCCATCGTTGCACAAATTTTTGAAAAGTGCTCCTGAGTAGCAGTAGCTTGAGATGGGAAGCAAAGATTTTTGGAGATGACAACTGAATACGTTACTACTGAATTTTCAATTGGGTTAAAGATTTTCGGAGATGACAACTGAATAAGTTACTACTGAATTTTCAATTGGGTTAAAGATTTTAGGAGATGACAACTGAATAAGTTACTACTGAATTTTCAATTGGGTTTAATTTAAGTGGTTGTGGGATGGAGTGTTATCCTTTTCACAGGGTTCTATTTCCATAAAGTGAAATATTAATTTTTTGTAATGGCTTAAAACCCTATTGTTGATTCGACCTTGTGCCCTGAAAAATCTAAGATTTTTCTTCAAATATATTATCTGAAAAAAATTACAACTAAATTATGGATCATGACTGGTGGATTATGAATTATAGGTGGTTGAACAATAAGACTGTTATGTAACATTGAATGCAAATACTGCCAGTAGATTATAAAGTTGAATCTACTATTATAAGCACTATTTTTGGCACTATTTTTGAACACTATTTTTTTAGTTGTACCTTTTTCTTTCCAAGAAAAAAATTACTTGTAATTATATTATATATATAATTCTTTTTACACTGCAAGCCCTGTCGGGCTATTACCAGAAATACATTGAGAAGAAACCTCACCAAAATACTAACAGAATGTTATTACATATCAGATCGAGATTGGGAGTAGTCCATCGCTGTTCTATGCCTGCTGTCGCCGGATAGATAGAGATAAACTCTGCCAGAGAGGGAGCACCAATAGCACTAAAACAAACACACAGTTGGAGCAGACACTGTACCCAGAGAGCATAGAAAGAAATTAGAACACTCCTGTTCTATGCCTGTTATCGCAGAATAGACAGTGATATAAACTCTGCCAGTGAGGGAGCACCAATAACAATGAAACAAACACACAGTTGGAGCAGTCACTATACCAGGAGAGCAATGAAGAAACCAGAACTCTCGCCCAACACTTTCGAACAGATTTATGTTGGTGATGGGGCTTTCAAGGCCATTTTCGCAATGGTAGATAGATAGTCTCCCCACCTCCCCGCAGAGGGCTCTTTTAGAGAGAGCATCCGCCTCCTTGTTGAATATTCTGGAAAAATGATGGAACTTGATGTTCTTGAAAAGCTTTGTGAGAAACTTCGTTTTGTCCTTCCAGCCTTCAATCTGGACCGAATGGAGCTTGCACTTATTGTTAATCCAGTCTATAATAATGCGTGAGTCTCCAAGAACTAGAAGGTGATCTAGCGACCATTGAGAGGCAAGAGCAAGGGCTGTCCATAATCCCAATAGTTCTTCTTTAGTATTCGAGCCCTCCCCACAGTTTATGTACCAATTTGTAATTCTCTTTTGATGTGATTTGAAGAAACCACCTGCTCCGCAACATAGGCCAGTAGATGCAGCAGCTCTGTCGAAGCACGCCAGTGTGTATCCATTGGTCAGAGAGATCTCACAACTCTTGGGAGTAAATGTCTTTAAAGAAGAGGGTTGCCAATGGAAGGAGGCCCAAACTCTGTGAGCTACCGCCTGTATAGAAGGAGGGTGGCCTTCGAAGATCACTTTATTCCTTTCTTTCCAAATCTACCAGCTAATGTGTACAGCTAGGCTCGGGGGGGGCGACTTTTGAGTGATCCAATCGCTAAGGCAGGCCGTGAACGTAGGACCTCTCCAAACCACAGGTTGGGAGAGAAACTTTGTCGAAAGCAGCCATACCTCCTTTGTAAATGGACAATGGACCAAGAGATGGTGCACATCTTCAACATATAGCTTACATAAAGGACAAATGCTAGGACCCTCCCAGCCTCTATGTCTGAGAGCCTCCCAGGTAAGAATTTTCTTTTTGCCTGCCAGCCAGGAAAAAAACTTTAACTTAAGTTG